>PISX010000906.1:0-227416 GCA_004024625.1 Mellivora capensis
GGGAGGGGTGCAAACCCACATAGGGAGGGGTGCAAACCCTGCCCCGCCAGTGATGGAGGGCTAAGGCTGGCAGGAGAGGCAGGGTTGGCTGGAGCTGGCCCAGGGGCAAGGACAGGACCAGCCCCCTCAAGAAGAGAAAGGCCATCAGCTAAATGTACCACAATCACCCTCCAGGCCGCCTGATGGCCCCCTCCTTCTTCCGTGGCACTGAAAGACTGTGTCTGTGGGGACCTCTGAAGGAGAGCTCAGAGCTCCCTGGACACAGGGGATAAGACCTGAAAATGCAGGGGTCCCATATTTATGTCCTTGCCAAGCCTGTCCCTCAGCCTCACCCAGCCTGATTTCCAAGTCCCCTCTGTATGCCTATGGAGTCCTACCCAGGCTCCGGAGCTCAGCAGAGTGGGGTTGGAAGAAGTCTGGGGTTCAGGCAGCTGACAGTGAGAGGCAGGAGGGCTGGGGTCAGACGGACGTGGGTTCAGATCAGTCTCCGCCATCTGTTTGGCAGCTGTGTGGCCTTGCGCGGATTACATAACTTCCCTGGCCTCCGTTTCCAAATCTGTAAAATGGAGGAGGCGCTCCCCATGTCCTCTGTTACTGGGAAGAGAACTGAGCTAGCTTACCGTTGGCCCTGCCTTGCAGGAAGTGTAAAATAAGTGAAGTCTAGATTGGGCAAAACCACTGGGTCGGGCCTCAGGTTCTGCATCTCAAAAATAGGGCTGCTTCTTCTTGCCTGGCTGGCCTCCCAGGGGAGGGGTGACGGGAACTTGTGAGCCCTCCAGCCTGGGACCTGGACACCAGGTTTTGGAGCGGAGAAGGCCAGCCCAGCCCAGGTGCTAGCCTTCGATTAACAGATTGTTGTACCGCTTGCAGGTTGGCCCGGCTGCTCTCTCCCATCTCTGCTCCCACCCCCCCCGCCCCCCCCACCCCCCCACCAGCCAGCCGGGGGGCTACTGCTGACTCACACGTCTTGGAGGCTCTGTGTGTGTGTGTGTGTGTGAGAGAGAGAGAGAGAGAGAGAGAGAGAGAGATGTGTCTGGTGAGGGGGAGATGAAGCAGAAGGGGGTGCCTGCCTCTGATCTGTCCTTCCAGCCAGCCCAGGGGAGGGAACTGTGGTGGGCTTCTCATTTCCAGAAATTACCTTCCCAGTGAAGTAAGAAGGGAGGAGGGGCGGGAGGGTCTAGTTATCTGGCCTTTGATGGTCATCTTATGCTTTTCGCCTTCACTCATACCCCTGGAAGGTGGGTGTGTCCCCAGCAGACACTCCCGAACACAGACATCCTCACGGATATGTGAATGTACACAGACACCCGCCCCCCCGCCCCGGCACATCCTGGACACACAGAGACCCTCCTCATCACAAAGAAAGAGCCACAGCAACTCACTGATGTTCTCGCACTTTCACACACAGAGATGCACCTCCTTGGACCTTCCTGGCTTCATCTCTGTACAGAGCCCCCCAAGTGCAGCCTCTACCAGAGAAGAAAGAGTCTTGGGGACATGGCATGTGTGATGTATGAGGTGAAATTAGAACTGTGTGTGAAACCAATCTTACAGGACTGATCTTTAATAAAACAGTGGATGGGGGAGGGTTGTGGGGAAGGAACACTGACAGGACCCAGCCAGCCTGACCTAGGCCAGGTCAGGTATTGGCCTGTCAGGCCTGGTCCTCATTCTGCAGGGGTCCTAGGCTCGGGAGCAGCTGAGACCAGCAGGGACCAGCCCCTTCCACAGACAGATGGATAATGAATGGGGCCTTCCCTCTTCCATTTGGATCTGACAGCCTGCCCTAGAGTTCCGTAATCCAGCCTCTCTGGGCCCATGGTGCTCATCCATCCATCCATCCATCCATCCATCCGTCTGTCCATCCATTCATCTGCCTGTTCATCCATTCCCCCAGCAGCAAACAAGGAAGCTGTATCCCCTCAGGACTTAGGGAGCCACCAGGCTGGGTAAGGAGAGGCAATAGGAGGAGTTGGAGGACAGTGGCTCTCCAAGCTGACTGTGAGGGCTGCTGGGACCTGGGGAGGAAATGGTGGCATGACTGTGTGGTCGTCAAGGACTCAGTCTGCCATAGGAAAACCACTTCTGGCCAGGACTCAGAAGACCTTGGTCTAGGACCCTATTTCTTAGTTGCAGGGTAACTTGGAGTGAATCACTTGACCTCACTGGGCCTCAAGTTCCTCACCTGTACAATGGGCAGAGCAGTGCCTACTGATGGTGAGGTTGTGAAGTCAGGTGAGGAAGAGGGTGAGAAATTGTCTGGTTCATGAAAACCCACTTCACAAATGTCAGGGGAACCTCTGATCCCTGCCTCAAAGAATGGGTGGGATTCTGAGAGAGATTGGGCAGAATGGTTTTCGAGTGGAGAGGAAAATGTGAGCAAAGGTGTGGCAGGAGGAACGTGGAGGACTGTGAGGGAACAGCAAGCAGAGAGAATGGAAGAAGTGGGGAGGGCATGTTTGTGGGATGGGGAGTTGTAGGAATACCAAGGGAACAGAGGGCAGATGTGCCAGCTCCGTGGACCCCGAGCCCTTTGTCATCACCTATTTGCCTGGGCTGCTCTGAGCCAGGCTGATGAAGGGGGGACTCTTGAATTCCTCTGAAGTATCATAATGGGACTGGTAGCTTTCATAATGTCCATTTTCTGGAGCAGGAAACTGAGCCCTTAAAGGAGATGAATGGCCTACCTAAGGCTTCCCATTGCATCAGTAGCAAAGCCAGGCTAGAATTCAGCCCCCCACCCCCATATTTGGGTTTCTCAGGCTCAGTAGTCAGCACAGTGGCAACAATGACTTGCAGCGTTCTTTCCCAGGCAGACTCCTACTTCGATGGGCTTTCTAGATGACATGTCAGGATCGAGGGGAAGCAGTTTGGGGGAACAGGTTTTTTCTGGTGGCCCCCATATGGCACCAAGTCCAGCCAAGACAGATTCCTGAGTCTTAAATTGACCCCAACCAGTCATTGTGCTCATGGTACTGGGTGGTTTGGGAGCAGGGCTAGGGATGGGGTTGGGGCTTTCAGTGGCTCAGAGTCCCCAGGCAACCCTTCCTGACCCACTGGAGTTGACGGACGACACTGAGAAAAAAGTGTTGCATAAACAGTCCCAGGACAGAATCAAGCCCTTTCCCAACCCCAGGGGTGAGAGAGAGTTACAGACAACCGAGAAGGTGCAGGGGATAAACATGGGACTTAGGACTCAGAGCCCAGTCTCTGCCCCATACTGGGTGTTCCTGATCAAGTCACTTCTCTGACCCTTTGTTTTGTCCTCTGTGAAATGGAGGTAACAATGCTGACTTTGCAGTGTGATTGTGAGGCTGAAATCGGCTGCTGGCCTGACTGTAATTTGGGAGCCCTTCTTGGAGGAGAGGAGGTTCCAAAGACTTCCAGAATGCAGACAGAGGGGAAAGTGAATCCAACCTCGGAGGCAGCAGCGGGCAGGACTAACACCCACAGGCCTTCTGCCACTGCAGGGAGGTACATGATTCCTCTGCACAGGAACTGTGTGTGAAGCTCTGATTCTGTGCCAGGCCTGACCTCTCAGAGCTCTCCGGGAGACAGGAGAGCATAGCGAGGCCACTACGGTCATTGGGTGTTGGAGGGGAAGCCACTGGGCCCACCCTGGGGGAAAGGCTGAAGACTTGTCCTTAAACCGCTGCTCTGCCGCCTTCTAGCACCAGAACTTAACCCCTCTGTGCTTCCTTTCTTCCTCTGTCGTTTGGGAGATGGCAGGACTCCCCTGACAGGACTGTTGACTTGAATATGCAGTAAATTGAAAGAGTATACTAAATGCCCACAGAACATGAGCTATGATCCTTGTGCCTGGTGAGTGGCGGCTTGCCAGATAAGGGCAGGAGGGCTGCATTCCAAGGGGGAAGGAACAGCTTAGGCAAAGGCCCAGAGGCTTGAGAGAGCCGTGCTTTCCTTTGGGAACTTGGGAGAGATAGAGGGTGGGGAACAGGGCCCGGTGAGGGGCCAGCCATGGGGCACACATGAGAGAGAGAGAGGCCTGAGTCTGCTCCCACCCCTCCCCCAGCAGGAAGCCTGCCCTTGAATCGTTGGTTGCGGGGAGGCGGTGGGGGCCTCGCAGAGCAAGCGGAGCAGAGGCCCTCTGGTGGGCATGGGGGTGGGGGGTGGGGAAATATTATTTTAATCTTCCTCTTAAAGCATAATTGCTTTTTGTCGGCGGGTGTTCCGGGCGCCGCCTCCCCGAGAGATTGCTTTGCAGACTCCTGTCCTCCAGGAGACAGGCAGGGCTGGGCCCGCCTGTGCCGCATTAATATGCTGCAAATGCGATTTCATGGCCTCAAATGAGATTAGGGCCAGAGGCTGTGCTCTCTGGTAGAGACGGTGGGCCGTGTGGGCGAGGGACCGGGCACTGAGCAGGGAATCAGAGAAGGGGGGGAATCAGGGATCCCAGGCCCACTAGGTCTGCATAAGCAGTTTCCTGTAACCGGAGCTCCTTGCCGGCTGGCTCATCCCAGCAGCAGGGCAGCTCCCCAGACTCCCTACAAGCACCTCCATAAGGGCCAGGGCTGTGGTTACAAACACACTGTGCAGACAGATGGCCTGGCTCTGAAGTTCGGCCTTTCTGCTCAAGGGCCTGACTCTGTGTTCTCATCTGTGAAATGGGAACTAGTGTAGTACCTACCTCATGAGTAGTTGTGACAACTGAGTGAATGTATGCCAAATGTGTGGAAGAGGGCTGGCCTTGTAACAAGTGCTTGCTAATTATCAGCTTTGAATATGAGGCTCACACACCAACTATTTGTGCCCTAGTAAGGGGAGAAGACCATGGAGAGCTTGGACTCTGGAGGAAGGAGGGTTATCTGGGGGGCAGGCACCATCATCCTAGGCTGAAGTGGGGGCTTCTGAGGACCACAGGGAGGAGGAAGGCATCTGATGTTAATGTCATCCCTCATTCATCCAGTGAGCACACACCTGGCACCAACTTTGTGCCAGGAAACAGCCTAGGCCCCGAGGAGGGACCACCATGCATAATCCCTGTCTTCAGAGGAGAGAGACCCTCTCCCAGAAAAGAATAGCGGGTATGATCCTGGGCACAGAGAGGCCTACGGGCTGTGGATCCAAAGCCCCTGGGTGGGGATGGGGGCAGCAGAGGCAGGTTTCGGGATAGATTCACTGGATGTTGTTCCATTTGTGTCTTGAAGAAGCATCATGAATTATTCAGGCTGGCAGGGGGAGGAGGACAGTCCAGGCAGATGGAACCGTATATGTGAAGATCAGGAAGCTGGAGAGCTCAGAGCCCATTCAGGGGACCATAGGCGGTCGATGTGGCTGGAGCATGGGTGTGAGGCAGGGATCGGCTGCCACAAGACTGGAGAGGCCTGGGCAAGCAGACCTCGAGGCCTTCAGGGATCTCATGGGAGAATCTGAATCTCTCCTGGGAGCAGTGGGGCCCTCCTGAAGTGTTTACGGAGGCAGAGGAGGGACTCGGTCAGATTTGTGGGTTGGAAGAGCCGGGCTGAGGGGTGAGCCTACTGCCCCCCAAGCCTGAGTGAACCCTGAGTGGACCCCCCACCCCATCTTGGTGGATCTGGCTTCTGCGCTCTCTGAAGGAAGGGAATGGCAGGTGACCTTCATCGCTTACCCCTTTATTTAGTTCTTTGTTAACGAGTTATTGATTTTTTTCCAAAGAAAAATGCCCCAAAGCCACGTTGCATCTTTAGCAAAGTGATTCATGATGGGAGGATGGGCCCCGGGCGGCCTCCCCACCAGAACTCTGGTTATGGATGCTGAGAGGCTTCCTTCAACAAGGCAGTCAATAAACATGCCTGCTGAGCCAGGAAGGAGGACAGCACGCTCGTGACAAGTACCCCAAGTCCCCTGTTGTGAAGCTGGGGCCACAGAGGCTCAGGTCAGCACACTCTGGAGTGCTTGTGCAGGAGGCCAGGTTCAGCACCACCTGCGGTGTGCGGGACACCTGCCCCCGCATGGTGGGTTAGCCTCTGCGTGGCAGGTGGGGAGTTGCAGCCCCGATGAGTCCAGGGACTTGCCCAGACGCTCACTGCAGGGCAGAGCTGAGCCCAGGGCAAGGCGAGGCAGCCTGTGTGTTCACCACTGTAAGAACAGGAGGGGCCCTCCTGAAGTCAGCCCTCCTTCAGCTGACCAGCGAGCCCCTGCTGTGTATAACACTCCAGCTGAGGGGACAGGCCATGGGGAATAGAGACCCTGGAAGAGAGCTGCCTCAGCAGACAACTGCCAAATGCCAGGGGAGGGGCAGGGTCTTGGCTGTTATCCATGCCTCTGCCTCAGGCTTAAGACCTATGAAGGGCGAACTCAGCACAGACACAGGCCCCCATCACCATCTGCAAAGAGGACCGTTCAGAGCAGGGGATGAAGGGAGTCAGGAAGGCTTCCTGGAGGAAGTGTCTTGAGCTGGACCCTAAGGACAAATTGAAATGAGGGAGGAGAGCAGGAACCATTTCTGGCGTGGGGGCTGCCTGGAGAAAGGCAGGGCTGTGGGAACAGGCCTGGAAGTGGGGCACAGAGTGGGTCTGCAGAAGCAGGAAGACTGGGCCTGGAATACTGGAGGAGCAGGGGAGGTGGGATGGAAAGGCTCGAGCACTGGTAGAGGTGCGCACGCAGACAGTGTTTGCTTCTCTGGCCCAGCTCTGCTGGGGAGAAGCTGCCAGGTCCCAGTTTGCTTAGCAAGGAAAAGGAGGAGCATTTTTGGAGCACCCCGCGGAGACTCAGTACCCTCATTGCCTCTTTCGGTCCTCATAGCAGCGCAGATTTCCCCACTGTATAAGGAGGGATGCCAGAGCTCAGAGAGGGTTAGTATGCTGAACCAAGGTCACACAGCTATAAGCTGCTGTTTGCTACAGAATCACGCTCCATTTCCCATCATCCTCTGCCTTTGCCTGAAGCCCAATACATCGGCCCAAACAAAATACAGAGAGTGGTGTGGGGTGGGGAGGAGTGGAGGAGGGGAGTAGCAGCAGGAGGGGGTGTTGGGTGTGTGCAGGGCCATTGAGGGGAGCAGGACCCCCCTTCCCCAAGAGCCAGCCTCAGATCCAGCCCAGCCCTCCACAGCTGTGCGCTCCCTAAATGGCTGTGTTTAACCACCCCGCCTGGGCCCCGAGGCTGCTCCAAGTGCTCTCTCCCGGGGAAGCGGGGAGGGTTACCTATTAGCTATGAGATCACCCATTACTCCTCACGCTGGAACCTTTCTGAGTCATCACAGCTTGGCGCTGGCCCCTAGGCATTGGGGGAGCAGGCTCATTGCCCTCGGCTGGGGGAGGCAGGGCTCCCCTTACCAGGGAAGGGCGATGAGGCAAGAGGAGGAGGTGGGCAGGCCGGGAGAGAGGTGGGGGTGTCACAGTGTGGTCAAGTAGCAAAGCCGCACGCAGTCCCGGGCTGATGGCTGTCTCACTGTCCAGGAGGAAGCAGTTCCTGTGGCACAGGAGTGAGTGTCCCAGGGGTCCCTGGCCCAGGGAACTGGGCAGCCCTTGAGTGAGGTGGTAGGAAGCCCTTCTGGTGGCTGGTGAGTGCACCAGGCTCACTAGCACTCTGGAGCCAGACCTCCTGGAATCAGTGTCCGGTTGCATTATTTCCTTCCCAGGCAGGAAGGTCAATAGGCTGGGGCTCCAGAGGCACAAAGCTCAGATGCCTGCTAGGGCAGCTGGAGGAGGACCCAGAGCCGAGTCCAGGCGGGGCAGCCCCAGGGGTCACGGTGAGGCAGGGAGGGGGCAGAATTTGAGGAGCCCTCTTGAAGCTCTGAGAGCCACAGCACCTCCTTAAACTTGGCTCCGGAATTTCCCCAATGGCCTCTGAACTGGGGCATGAACGGTTCACATAGGCCCTGGGGCAGCACTGGTCCCCCTCCCCAATCTGCTGCTGCAGTCTTGGGAACTAACAGGAAGGAGGCGGCACCCCAGGGTGGCTGGGGAACCATCACCAAGACATTCTCCACACGTGCGTGCGCCTGACTGCTGGTGCACACTACCGGCCCAGGAGACAGGGCACCACCCTCAGCAGACCTGGGAGGGAGAAAACTGGGAGTGGGACTCCCCACTTTCATCCCCAGCCATCTGGATGACCTTGGCTGATCTTTCCAGTTCCAATCATAGGTGAGGCCTCAATTTTTCTGTCTCTAAATTGGGGAGAGCCACATCCTCCCTGCCTTTCTCTAGACTAGAGGTAGATGGGGAAGGAGCAGGCCTCCACAAAGCCATAAGCTCCTGCCTCTTGCTGCCATGGTAGGCCAGTGCTTGGTCCCCAGACCCAGGAAAATGGGAAGAACCTTCAATATGGGGTCCAAAACAGCTGGCAGAAGAATGAAGCAGGCCACAGGAGTCTGACACCTCTCAACCCCACCCAGTACCTCAAATCTCATATTTGCTAGCCCAGGCTTCCTGACTATCCTTTCAGGCCCAGTTCATACCTAGCCTCCCCTTGGAGCAGACCTCACTCCAAGCCAAGGGCCAATCATTCCTTATTCTGCCCTCTGACCACACAGAAAAGCACTTAGAACCATGTCTGGCACATAGTAAGTGCTCAGTAAAAAGAACTGATATCTTTGTAATGATTTCTTATGGAGAATTGGATTAGTCATAATATTGGGTCCATACCCCAGAACCATTGTTGGTCCTCTTTAGTTATTTGTAACTTATTTTTGATAATATAATGAACACCCGTTAACCGAGAGACATTATAATAACATATCTACTTATTCCCCATTCTTTCTGCCCTCTTCCCCCCCAGTCTCCAAGGGGAAACCACTGCCTCGAACTTAGAGTTTATTATTAATAAACAAATGTGAGACAGCAGGCACCCAAAGAGGCAGGATGGCTGCAGATTCTTCAAGGGAAATAGTTGTTATTAACCAAGTTGTAACTTCCTGCGAGTCGTGCCTAGGTCGCCGCAGCGGGACTGGGCTTACAGAGCCTCTGGGGAATCTTGGTTGATGAGCTGTTCGGGGTACCTAGAGCAGGGACAGAGAGGACTGAGTATGCCAGCGAGCAGGCAGGACCCAGCTCCAGAAACAGGGAGAAGGGCTTCTGAGGCCCCACCCCGTGACACCTGGACTCTACCTGTGTGACTTCTGCCCTCCCCTGTGATGTCACATGGTGTTGCCCAGGTGACCCCGCTGGGCTTTTCCAGGTCTGGACAGAGAAGCTCACCCCTGCTTTACCTTGTTGGGGGTACCAAGGGCCAGTTGTTCAAGCTGTTGACCCCTACACAGCTGGTCATGGCTCTGAGCCCTGAGGACAAGTCCACTGGAAGAATGTCTTGCTGCTGAGAAAACTCCGGGCTGCCTCTACCTGCCCATCCCCCCCACCCATTTCCCCTGTCAAGGTCCCAGCGCTGGTGTGTGGCACCCCAGACACAACACTGACGCTCCACACTGTTTG
The DNA here is from genome assembly GCA_004024625.1 of Mellivora capensis. Taxonomy (NCBI): domain Eukaryota; kingdom Metazoa; phylum Chordata; class Mammalia; order Carnivora; family Mustelidae; genus Mellivora; species Mellivora capensis. The sequence continues at coordinate 9,375 of PISX010000906.1, forward strand.
CCAAGCCCCAAAGGCTCCAACGTGCTCAGGCCAGCTCTCTGGGCAGACCCGATGCCTAAGCGCCCACCAATATCAGGTACTGGTCCCCAAGATTGTTAAACAAGGCCAAACACTCCTGCCCCCAAGAGGATGGGACGGAAAAAGAAAAAGGTGAGGCCTAGGGGCATGGGTCATGCACCTGCATGAGCTCATCTCTCCTTCAAAGTCCCTTGTTTTATTTGCTTCTAAGTCATGACAAAAGCTCCCCTTCTCTGGGTCCCAGTTTTCTCAGCTGCTAAAAGGAGAGCGAAGTGGTCTCTGGGGTGCTTGTAGGTTCCAGACACGCTATACTCTTGGGCCACGTGGGAGCAGAAATTTGGCATGCTTGCTACCCCTATCTGGTTCTTTCTGCCTGGGATAGCCACGACCCAGAGAAAAATGTAGCTTGAACTGCTACACCCCTGCTTTACCTTCTTGGGGGTACCAAGATACAAGGGCGTATAGTACCTCCTCCCACCTCCCCAGAGCCTGGAAAGGAGTTTTTGCCCTGTTTTCACAGAGGCTCAGAGACCCCACTGAGATGGCTCACCATCCCCCTCCCAGATCTTCTAGGAGATTCCCCAAGCCACTGACCTTGGGACTGCCAAAGCTCCACTGGCCTATGCCCCTCCAGCCCTGGCCAGACCCTTGCCCCAGGCCACAGATGCTCAGCTCCTAGAAAGAAGGGATTCTTGTCGGTGGTGATCACTGCTGTATCCCCAGCACTCAGCACAGCCCCTGACACATTATAGGTGCTTAATAAATAGCTAGGACCCTGCCAGGAGGGGATTACAATCTCAGAGCGGGGAAATGCAAACAGTTCCAAAGATTAAATAAATTAATCTTTGAGAAAAAAGTGCAAACCGTTCACCATGAGGCCTCCCTTACCTGAGCCTTTGCCGTCGACTGTGCCAAGTACCAACTAGGGACAGTAGAATGCGACCTAAGACCCAAGCCACCAGGCACTTGCTAACTTGGGAACAGTAGCTACCGGCGCCCCCTCTGTGGTTTCTACTTTTATCACACTTGACTTTGGTGTCTTTGGTCCCTGGTGTTCTCTGCCCACAGCGGGCTCCTCCCTCTTTCAGCTGCTTTATGGAATGCCACACACTCAGGACCAGTCCCCCCGCTAGCCTGGCCTAGAGGCCCTAAGTGGCCAGCTGGTCCTGAAGCTCATTCCTGCCTTCCCACTCGAGATGGATTTGGGGATCCACGGGGCATGCATGGAAGCCCTGAGAAGGAGACACATTTGTTTTGTTTCATTCATAACGTTGCAGAACATTTTTAATGACTGAGTAGAATCCCCTAGAATCGTAGTTCATAGTGTATATACGGGAGTAGGTATCCATATTTCTCCTTTGGTGAATCTTCTGTGCCTCTGTGGTGACACTTACAGGTTTCAGAATTCTCTGTGTGTTAAGGATATTCATTCTTCTATATATATGGTGAATGTTTTCTCCTGTTTGTCTTTTCTTTGTATTGTGGTGTATTGGGGATTGTTATAGAAGTTGGTATGGATATTTAAATCAATCAAGGTGACCAACCCTTGCCTGTATGAGTTCCAAGAGGCACTTGGAAAAGCCTCTTCTCCTCCAGCTACCTCAACTCCTATGGCTAATCCTGACACATACTGGCTACCCAGCTCGTGAGCCCAGGGGCATGCGCCTTGTGGCCTGTAGAAAGCTTGGCCCACCCAGAGAACACTACTGGTGTAGAGCAGAGACTGCGCAAAGTGGAGACACGGACTGCAGCCCCCTTCCAGCTCTGCCTGCCAGCTAAGCCCAGTGCCCAGACACAAGGGCTTTGGTCTCCCCGAGCCCTAGGAAAGGGCCCCACCATAGCCATCGTGACTCCCATGCAAGTTTAGATGCTGACACTAGAAGGAACATGAAGGACCATTTTTTAACTCAAAACCTTTATGATACAGCTGGGAAACTGAAGAGGGGGTTGGGGGGCATTAGTTCTGATGCAGGCGAATCTCTGAGGGAAGCCTGCAGATTCCCATCCAGACGTAGGAAGGCAGAAAGGGGAGGCAGACAGCTTGGCCCACGGCCCCCGCTCCAGGCCTCCCCCTGGCCCTGGGCCCAGTCTGCCCAGCGGGCACAAGCCTGCAAGCCTCACCAGGAGGCTCCAGGCTGGCAGCTGATGCCCAGAACTGAAGCATGAGCGGTCTTTGTCAACCCCCCAGGAAGCTTTATTTCCCAGAAGGTTGTCCCACAAGGTGAGGCATGGGGGGGGCGGTAGGGGACAGAGAGGGGGCCCAATTCACGGGCCTGGTCTGCAGAATCACTTGGTGGGCTCTGGGCCCAGGGAGTCAGTGAGAGCCTAGGGACAGCTGCCGAAGCTGGGGACAAGCCCCGAAGCCCCACAGCAACAAGGGGCACAGGGCTACCATCTTGGGCTGCTCCTGAGAATTGGGTGATTGGGAAGACATGAGTCACCTCTCCTGACCTCCCCCCAGGAACCTTAGGCCTGTGATGGGTGAGACTGAATTACATCCCAGATAGCTCCACTGACCAGGCAGGAAAATGAAGACCCACAGGGAGTTAGGGCAGAACTCCCCTCATAGCTACATCTCTCAACACCCCAGGCTGCTGGTCTTTCTCCTATCCCACTAAACCAAGAGAGTAAACCTGCAGGAGAGTGGAGTGGGCTATGGGGGCTGAGCAGTGAGCGACTCTGACCTATGAGGGAAAGAGTGGCTCTGTGCCTGCTTCCCTTCCTCCCTTCTCCCCCTCCATCCCATCCAGTAGGGCTTCCTTCTGAGCACTGATCTCCCTCCCCTCCTCCCACCCTGGCCTGGCAGGGGAACAGGGGAGAGGGGGAGGGGTAACTCTCCGCACCTCTGCAGATGGGTCCTGGGGAGGGGGCGCTCCTCAGTTGGGGTGGGGGGGGTCTCTCTGTAGGGCTGGCACTTCTGGGGCTGGGAGGTGGGGTTCTCACCTCCTAATTAGTCATCTTGTTAGGCAAGGACCACAGCTTGTACTGAGAAGGCCTTTCTGAGAACGTCAGATCTGTGGGAAGTGAGGGAGCAGGCCACGGGGATGGACGATGGACGTGCAGGGCAATAGGGAATGGCCCAGGCAAAGGCTTGGTGGCCGGAGCCAGCTTGGGGCGTGCAAGAAACTGCAGACGGCCCGCATGGCTGGAGCTTGTGGGCAAGGGGCCCAGGGATGAGGCGATGTCCGCTTCCTGGGCCAGAGCATGTAGGTCCATACAGGCCATTGTGAAGCTCCGAATGCCATAGGGAGCTACTGTTCTTAGCAGAGGAGAGACCTGGTCTGACTGAAATCTGGGAAGGCTCACTCTGGCCGCTCTGTGACAGGGGCAGGGTGGAAGCAAGGCCAGAAAGGAAGCGAGAAAGCGGGCAGGAGTGCAGAAATCCGGTGTCGTGCACCTGAGTGCTTGAAGTGGGAATGGGGAAAAGGGGTCAGATTCCAGACTCAGTTTGAGGCAGGCCTGTCAGGACATGCTGCCAGATCGGAGGGGCACGGGGCTCATATAATGTTCACCCCGCCGCCAACATGAGACCTGAGAGAGTGACAGCTGTCAAAGTCTTCAGGTCCTTCCCTCCCCCTCTGCACAGAGGCTTCCAGGAGCCAGGAGCCAGGAGCCACTGTGCCCAGATCTCCCAGGTTCAAGGTGGGAGCAGACTGTGTGGGGATCCTGAGCCTTCACTCAGGGAGCAGGCAAGATCCAGACCAGCTGCTCCAAGCCCACAGCATCCCATTGGGGAAACTGACTCTCTGGCTTCAGGTCTCATGGTGGTGAGAGGCAGAGCTGGTTTAAACCCAGCCCTCCTGACCCTCAGTTCTCATCAGGCCTGAGCCTGGGCATCTAGCCTGCTGCGGTTGTTGCCAGCACCAAAACTGGCCCCCAGAACCAGGACCTTACTCGTCTCCTGGTCTCTGCCTCCTCTCGGTGTCACAGGACATTGTTCTCGGCCTCCATGGACACTTCCCACTTTGAGTACCTGCCCTGGAATTCAGCTTCTGAGAGGCTGAACTTTCTAGATAAAAGGGCAACTCTCAGTCACCCTTCAGGGCCCCATCTCCAAGCTGAGGAGGTCCATTGCTTCCCTCATCGGGCCAGGAGGGCCCCTCTGTGACCCCTCACATGAGCAGGAGGGACAAGGGCGGGGGGAGCCTCCTGCCAGCGGAGACCTAGCAAGGGTAAATCTGGGTCATCTGTGTCAAGTCCAGGCCCTCGGAGTGAGAGTCAACCGGTCAGTACAGAAGACGACCAGCCCCAGCCTCAGTAGGCACATACCCACACCCCTCCCCAACCACGGCGTTTACTCACAAACTGTGGGTTCTGCCACCCTCCCTGACTTCTCCTGCCTCCAGAATCAAAATGAGCCTGCTCTGAGCTGTGGGAAGCTCCCTTCCCACTTTGCAGCCTTCCTCCAGGTTCCAGCCTGTCTTCTCAACACTTTAAATGCCTCCTCTTCCCAGCTGGTTCCCTGACTTCCCCCCAGCGGCTACTTCTGTCTCCTCTTGGCAGCTCTCAATACCATGTCTTTTGGGCCCTAAATCCCCAAACTGTTGAGCTGTTGAGCTCCTGCCTGTGTGTCTGCTTGGGACCAGCAGCCTAGAGGTACCATGTGCAGGCAGGTACCTCTCCACCTTCCTGGTCTGCAGGGTTCTCTGGGTGGAAGACAGAGGGGGCATTTGGGACAGCCACCTTCATCCCTTTTCATTAAGGCATTGGGTGACTTCATGGATATGGATAAGCTTTGTAAAGGGCTGTGCATGGGAAGGACCTGAGGGGACAGGTGGATTGGGCTGAGGTTTATAGAGATGGAAGAAAGCAGGCAGGACTTAGGAATGAGAGGCAAAAACCTGCAGAAAGCAAAGGCTCAGGGGTGAGACTGAACTTGAGAGGTGAGGGCCTGTCTTCCTCTGTAGGAAGTGACATAGGGCTGGGGTGGACATGGGGGTGGGACAGAGGCAGGGAAGAAATGGGGCCAGAGACGAGTGCCCTGTAATTTTAAACTGGATGGGGGGAGGATAGAGGGAAAGGCACTTGCAGGGAAGCAGTGAGGGACTGGAGTTAATAGGAGGCAGAAAGGAGAGGTTACCTCCCCAGAGGAGGCCACTCAGCCCTGGTTCTCTCCACAGGTCGCCGAGAGCCCAGAGGAGCCCCTGAGCACAGTGCAGAGTGTGGAATTTGTCACCAGCCACCTGTCTCCCTCTAATAAGGAGACCATCATGGTCACTCTCCATGGGGCCACCAACTTGCCCACCTGCAAGGATGGCTCTGAGCCGTGGCCTTATGTCATGGTGTAAGTAGAGCTGGGCACAGGGGCTGGGGCTGCTGTTGGGCTGTGAGCAGAAAGCCGTTGGGGTGTGAGCAGCCAATGGCTGTGAGCAGGACTGTGATACCCAGAGGAGAAAGTCAAGTGTGAATCATACAGGGGCTGTAGGCCCTGTACGAGTAGGCCTGACCTCTTCCCTGCTGTGTGGGAAACCGTTCACCAGGGCTGGGGAAGGAAGGAAGAGCCACTCCTTGATCCCACAGCCAGCGGGGCAGGGCTTGGCCTCAGTTTGACCTTAAGGAGGTAGGGCCTCCGGATACAGAGGCCAGGGCTGGGCTCTGAGCGGGGTGATGGTGTCCAGTTCTGGGGTAGGTCCTCACGATCATCCTCGTCCTCGGCCCCTTCCATTTCCTGGGTCATTTCTATCACGAGGGATTCCCCAATTCTGGTCCTTTAATGCACCCCATACCCGCCGCCTGCCAGCTGCAGGCACACACTTCTCATGGCCTAGTGCCTGAGTGAGGCTGGCCCTGCCGTGTCTCATGTCTGCTGCCCACCTTATGGGTGTCACTCCTCCCAGAAGGGTGTCAAGGGGCAACACAGTGTCCAGCCAGCCACCTTCGGTAAGGATGCTGGACATGCCTTCTATCTTGATGACAAGGCACTGTGCAGTAAACCCTCCCACAAGCTCATCATCCCTGAGCCCTTCTGTAAACTGGGAGCCACCAGCACTCCCCCCAGGCTACTCTACACCTCCCCTCCTCTATGAATTCCAGCAGTCACTTGCCCACATTTCCTCTGGGGAGAGTACCTGCCCCTCCCCCCCAACACCTGCTGAAAATCCCACCTTCAAATTTTTGAAGGCTCCTCCTCCTCCAGGCAGCCACCAGAGTTGAGCTCTGGTGACTTAAGTGGCATAAAGTGCGGGGCTGAGACACGGAGACAAAGAGCCGGTCACTAGCCGACAACCCCGGTACCCCCACACGGTTGAAAAGGAGGTTAGGTGGTGGGAGGTTAGGTGGTGTGCTGAAACCAACAGGTGGACCAACAGGGGACAAAATCCCCATTTCCACCCAGCCAGCTCCTCGGCCCTCCCCTCCCCCAACTCCATTTCCGTGGTGAGGAGGGACAGGTGGCAGAGAGTGGGCTTGGCAGGGAGCTCGCCTTCTCCCCTCAGCTATTTCCATAAACCAATTATCGCCGATCATCTCGGGAGATTGAGGCCCTGCCTATCACCAAGCCAGCCGGGGCGGCAGGGCGGGGAGCGGGGCGCCGTAGGGCTCGGCGGGCAGGCACCGCGACCCGCGCCGGCACCCGGTTGCCATGGGAACGCGCGGCGGGAGCGGGGCCGGCCCGAGCCTGGGCGAGGGGTGTGGGGGCGGCGGGGGAGAGCGCTTGGCTGCACCCATCTCTCCCTTGGGGGAGGGGGCAGTTTGCAGAGCCCAGCCCAGCCCACAGCCCGAGCGCGTTCCTGGGCTCCAGGAGGCTGAGTTGCCACCAGCCCCGGGGGTGCTAATGAGATGCAAATGACAGCAGAAGGGAGGGCTTCTGAGAATGCAGGCCCAGCTGTCAGGGACCTGAAAGGGGCTTTCACGGGGAGCCCAGGCCCCAGGCAGGAACCCCAGAGGGAGGACACAGACCTGGAAAAGCCAGGGCGGGAGAATCTGACTGTCCCGTGGATGTCTGATTCCACACGCCCCATAACAAAGCAGACCACAGGCTCCATAAACCAGTCCCACCCATGCTTTTTCTCGCAGTGAATATTGCAGTGCATGAAGTCTATCTAATATAGATTAATATTATTAATCTTTCGTCTTCTTTCAAAACCCTTTTTCTCATCTTTCTCTTGCTTGTATTTCTGGTTCCCTCACTTGGTGTCCTGCCTGAGTTTCCTGTTCTCTGCCCTCCCCGGGGTCTCACCTGCAGGGGTTCCTATCCCAACCTCTGTCCCTTCTCCCTGGGCCTGCTACATCCCAGCAGGCAGACCTCCGGGGGCAGTGGTGGGGTAGGAGTGAAAGCCTGGGCCTGAGAGTACCCCAGAGCCATTTACTCATTCAGCCCATGAGTGGGGATCTGAAGAGAGTTCGGGTCTAAAAATGGGGACTCCCCAGCTGGGGGCCGAGTCACTTCCCTCCTGCCCAGGCTCCAGCCTCAAGCCCAGCTAGTAATAGAGTGCACCTCTAATTGTGACTGTCCCAGACCAAGAAGTCTTTGTGGCTCATCTTGTGGTTCTCTCTCTTTCAAGCAGGGCCTTTGCCCTGCTTCCGCTCTGACCCCACTATTCCACTAAAACCTTTTTCTCTAAGGTGACGACCATGCCTCACCCTATGTCCACTGGGCGTCTTATCTTTAGTGATGCTGGCCTGTCTCCAGTTTCAACCCTAGGTCACTCCTCTTCCTCTGTATACTCTGGGGGATCTCATCCTCCTCCTGGTGTGGGTGATCACATTCTCCCCCCACCCAGCCCCCTCCACTCCATCCCTGTCTGGTCAGTGTATTTTCTGTCTCTGAAATCTGGCTGCTCCTCTCTGCCAGCTCCCTGACTTTAGGCTACTGCACTGTTTTCTTCTTAGCACATCCAATCTTGCCCCCCTCTTCAAACTCCAAGTGTTCTTACCGCTCCCAGGGTAAAGAGGATTCCAGGCCCAGCATGGTTGGGTCCTTGCCTGCCCCTCCCTTTCTCAGCTCCAGCCATAACAGGTGTGTCTCCATTCTTTGAGCAAACCCTGTTCCTTCCCACCCTAGGCCTTTCGCTCCCTCCCCCAGAACATTCTCCTTTCTCCCCCCATCTTTGGATCCCAGCTCAGTCACCTCCTCCAGGAAGCCCTCCCTGTTCTCCCAGACCAAGCCAGAGTTTCCCGCATTCTGTGTTTCCCTGGGACTGCCTGCTTCTTCAGGCCGCAGAGGAAGATCCACGTGTTCGATGTGCTTTTATGGGATCCCTGGCATATTCTTTCTTCGTGCCCACCCCCATGGTGCCTGTCTAGTTCCACAAGTGACCACCAGGTCTGTTTTGCTCCCCATGATACCCCCACTATTTAACAAAGTACCTGGGGCACAGGAAGCTGTCAGCAAATAATTGTTGAATGAATCCAGCCCCGTTTCCAGCTTGCTCTGTTACTTTGGGAAAGTTACTTCTCCCCTCAGTGTCCCAGTACGTCACCTGGGAACCTGCCTGGGAGGGCCATGGAGATGGCAGAACCAGGGTCGGGGCGGGGAGACGCTGACAGGTGTAAACCATGACTCCGAGTGAGCGTTATCTTTAACACCACAGTGGGCGCGTGAGATCCATCAGAAGAAAACCATGGGGTGCTGGAGAGAAGCCAGAATGGGGTCAGGATAACCCAGAATCTGGCCCATCCCCTGACTGGCTGCGTGACCTCGGGCCAGTCCCTGCCCTTCTCTGAGTCTCTGTCTTCCCGTGGCCAGCATGTTGGTTCTGGTCTCCATGCTATCTCTGGCTTGCCAGGCTGGTTTGCGCTCTGGCCTGGGAATCAGTTTCAGTGCCTTAGAGACAACAAGAGCCCCAGCTGTACATGCAAGACAGACTCCACACCCAGGTCTCCTGGGCTGGTGCCCACGTCCAGGTCACCCCTGGCCAATCTGGGCCTGAGCAGTGCCCAGCACCTGCCTCCCAGCCTGGCACAGAGAGGCCTGCCAATCAGAGCACAGCGGGAATCAGGAAGGCAGTGGCCTTCAGACAGACAGGGGGTGCCCCAGCAGGCGGGGTGTGGGGACAGGGCCAGCCAGGAGACAGTCTGTGGGGTTCTGACCCTTGGCCAAAGGACTGGTGACTGGACTGCTAGTTGCCAGCCTCTTCTCTGCCTGCCCACTGCTCAGAGCTAAGGAACAGGGCCTGAGCCAGGACCAGGAGGGGAAGTGCTGCTTCCTCATGTGCCTGGGGGAAGCTTGGCTCACTGCAGTGGGCAGGGCAGAGCACAGATCAGGAGCAGCCAGCCACACTCAAGAGGATGTTTGGATTTCTTGCATCAGCCTGACCCTGGCCCCTGATTGAGACTGACCTTGATCACACAGTGCGTCCTGACTCTGGTCATAGACTGAGCCCTAATCATGCACTGAGCCCCTACCCTGGTCCCACACTGAGCTCTGACCCTGACAACTCATTGAATGAAGAAAGTATTGAAAGTAGGACCATCGCATAAGGTCCTGGTACAAGAAGGTTAAAGAAGGGCACGTTTACTGAGTGCTTACCATGTACCTGGCAAGTATGCTAGGAGTGCCTGCATGTGTGTATGTGTGTGTGTTTCATAATTTCATCATCACTTAGCCCTTTGAGCTAGGTAAAACATGGTCTCCATTTTACAGGGGAGGTGACTAAGGGCTCCGTGAGTTTCTGTGACCTATCCAACATCACAGAGCTAGAGGGTACCCAAGCCAGGATCCAGGATTCCAAAATCTAAAAGCTTTTTCAACCTCACTCCCTGACTTGATCTTCATGCTGTTGGTCGCCCCTCTTAGAAGGGGACTGTTGGCATTGGAGTCCGAACCCAGACTTCCAGAGAAGATCCAGGGGCCCATCTGAAGACACCCTCCTCCCCGCCCTGGGATCTGGATTGCCCACATCTCCCCGGGTCTTGGCTGTGGGCCTTGACCAAAGGCTCCAGAGGGCAGGCATTTGGGCCGAGTGAGCAGAGGCCTAGCATGACTCACAGATGCCCTGGGAGCTTGTCTCCACAGCCAGAGGGCGGAGCTCAGCAAACACAGCACGGGGCAGTCCCAGGAATAAAGCAGCCCTCATTTGTGGACGGCGGCCCATGCCGAGCTCTCACAGAGCTCGGTTCTCCTTATTCTGCCTTGAATACAGTCACCCCAGTAGGCAGGTTGCTCAAGCCCCATGTGATGGCCAAAGAGGCCAAGACCCAGCAGCGTGCAGGGACTTGTCTGAGGTCACGAGGCTGGCCAGTGGGAGTGGAGCAGTTGAAGGAAAGTGCCTCTATTGGGCCACTAACGACTCACTCCAGTGGAGGCCAATGTTATTCCCTCCCAGCAGGATGCTTGTGGGAAAAAGGCACAGCCTGGGGAGAAGGCCCAGGAGAGGCCTGAGAATCTGATCTCCCCTAAAGGAACTCCAGCCTATGGCGTGGCCTGGCCTGTCCACACCTGCTCCAAATGATGTCAACCCCTGGAGGCTCAGGGTCTCAGAATTTTTGTTCGGTGAGAATGTCCCAGTATCCCAGAGCTGTAAACACAGCTAGTGTCTGTGGTTAAAATGGGGGTTTCCTGAGAATCCCCCCAGCCAGACTTCAGCCACAAGGATCCTTCCAGATGTTCCCTTCTCACCACCCTGCAGGGCCCCTGCACACCTGAATCACTTATACCGACCCCAAAACCCTGAGCTCTTCCCCGGAGGCCCTGGGATCCTGGAGAGCAGCCCAATGGGGCAGGGCTTACCAAGAGAAGCGAGTTGTAATAGGAAGATTTCAAGCACTGAGGCAGGCCAGTGGGGACCCTCCTGGTGTCCTCACTGCTTTATGCACAGGCTATCTCCTCTGCTTATTTCTGAGCATGGACACAGCTGCTGACAGGACCCCTCCTTCTGCCCCCAACATCACAAGTGGCCAGGAGGTTGGGTCCTCCCTCTGGGCTCGGTCTGGCTTCTTCCCCCTTGCCTCCCACACAGGCTCCCAGGTCAGGTGCTACAGGGTCCGGCATCCATCCAAAAGGGCAGCGGGCCACAGGGCAGGGGGCTGGGGCTCGGGTTCCAGTTTGGCTCCTCCTGCCCTTGTGCTATTCCCCTTTCTGTCACCTCCCCTCCCTGACACACGCTGAGCTTCTGTCAGAGGGAGGGGTGCCAGAGGTGACAAAGTTAGTGCCTTCAGGCCCGAGGAGCCAGCTCCACAGATGCTGAAAGCAGCTGGGTGTGGGAGACAAACGGGGGCATAGGGCTCCTTTAGAAAAGCGCCCCACCCCCACTCCAGGCTCACTGTCCCTCCAGGAATCTGTGAGGTGAGGAACACCATTACGGGGAGGAGCTTAGCTCAGAGATATTTAAAGGATGAGCCCACAAAAAAATTTTAAAAATTAAAAAAAAAAAAAGGATGAGCCCACAGAGCCAGTAGGCAGTATGGCTGGGATTCGAACTCGGGCCTCTGAGCCTGAGCACTAATCCATTCTCTCCGGCCTTCATTGTGATGCTCAGGAGGCTATGGGGTTTTATCCCTGGGGAGGACAGGTGGGGACAGATCTGCTGCTGGCCCTAAGTGAGGAGGGAGGCCAGTTGTCCCGCATCTCCTTTTTGCATCACTCTGGGTCCTGTGGGAAGGGCTGGGAACATGCTAGAGTACTCCGGGGGTGTTGGAGAAACAGGGCCTGGGGCCAGCCTGCGACTTCAATTGGGGGCCCTTATGATGGTCAGTGTAGGCAGGGCAACCAGACCCAGGATCCGGCCCCGGATCCCCAGGGCCTTGGGGGAGCCCAGTCTCTGCAGCTGGGCTGTGCTTCCTTCCCTTTGAGGACATACTCTTGGGCTAGAACTTGAGATCAGAACCCTCCTCCCAGCCCAGAGCTGCTCCCAGGGCTGTGCTGAGAAGCTATCCGGGTATAGAATAGGGTCTCAACGGTCTGGGCAGGGGGCTGGCCTCGCAGAGCCGGAGAAGAGGAGCTGCCTCTGTCTCTGTGTGAGTCTCCAGGTGTCTGCCACCCCTTCCTTCATTCAACAAACATTTGCTGGGTCCCACTGTTCCCCGAGGGGAACCGGAAACAGCTCCAGCAAACAAGCCCCTGCCCGTGAGCACTCATCGTCACAGTCCAGTGTATGTGTGTCAGGGGTCACTAAACAGATAATACTCACTCGTCCTTTGCCCACATCTCCCAGGCAGAAGGCAGCTAAGCAGGCTCCAGACCCCAGCACTTGGGCATCAGGACCCCTTGGGGAAGGCTGGTCTTAGGAAGAGGGCAGAAGGCAGGGCTCTACATCGGAGAGAAACAAGAATCAGAGTGAGTCGGGTCATTTTCCTGAGGTGGGGAAATTCGCCTGTATGTCTGCCCACATTCCTTCTGCTTGAAGACTGCATCCACGAGAAAGATGACACTGGGAAGAGGATGGTGTTCTGAGACACTCATCACGAAGGATCTCAAGTCATGGAGAGAAGGGCCTCCCAGGCAGGGCTGTTTCCCCCAGGCCTGTACTCAACCAAGGGACTATACCTGTTATTCCAACTCTTAGGGCCAGGATAGGGCCTCACAGCTGGACCCTTTCCCCTTTGCCTAAGAAGATGGTTCTCAGAGCCTTTCAGCAAGCTAAGCCACAGCGTGGACCACAGCGGGATGCTCCGAAGATTGGCAGATCGAATTTGGCCTTGCACACCTACCATCTCCGCTGAGAAAAAAAGGCTTCTCTGGAAAACAAGGAAACCCTTTCTGGGAGAAGACCAAGGGTATGACAATACCCAGCAGAGCAGGGCTTGAGTCTGGCTTCGCACCCATCACTAAATTCTGTGGGCTGAGATCTTCCCCTGGGTCGTGTGGAAGGAGTCCGCCTGCGCTGCTGCCTCCCTGAGCCGGGGCAGGGGTACCCAGTTCACCTCCCCTGAGAGCAGGGGATTATTTCACATGAACTATGGATAGGGAGGTGGGGAGCAGCGTCCCGGCTTTGTAGGAAAAAGTTTCCCTCTGCCGGAGTGCTCATCTCAGAGTTCCTAGGAATGCCTTGTTTCTGAGTTTCGGATTGGTGGGGGGGGCAGTACCCCCTCCCTGTGGGAGGTGCGGAGGGGGCAGCCACACCCACGTGGATGGGGAGTTGGCTGGCCTCCAGCGCTCCAGGCTTGGTTACTCCTTCCATCGAGGCCCACCTGTAGTGGTGTGGCACCATCAGCAATTAGTGATGGTTCATTAGAGTCCAATTAATAAATGAAACCCAGGATGAGAGCCATTGCTTTGCTAAGAATAACAGCCCTTCTCATGCCTGAAGTGGCAGCCTCCCAAGAGCTCAGAACCCACAAGAACCAGCTGCCCTGGGGGTGGGGGGAGCAGTGCCCTCAGAGTGGGGGGCATTGATGATGTTGGGCTGTGGTCCGGTAAAGGGGGAGGACCAGAGAGGGCAGCTTCAGACCCAGCCTCCCTGCCTGGGATCTTAGCTCCTCTTTTGTGGATCCCTGGTTGTAACTTCTGGCCCAGCAATCCCAGGGAGCTTGGCCAAGGCCAGAGGTATGAGGGCAGGGCTTTGCCCTCCTTCCTGTCTGGCCTCAGAGGACAATGCACATGGGTGTCGAGAGAAGCGGGCTGGAGAAGGAACGAGGTCAGAGAGGACCACAGGCCTCCCCAGGGAAGCCTGGGTGTCTCTGTACACATGTGTGCACACGTGAATACACATGCTTGTGCTGGGGGAGGCGAAGCAGAGGAGAGGCAGGGACAGTGGCAACATGGATCCCACTCCTAGAGGTGTGTGTTCTAGAGGGCATTTGGGCTGGGTGGCGGCTGGGGGAGCTTCTCAGGGGCTTGCCCTCACCCTCCCCGGCCGTGCCCCTTGCTTCACCACCTGCTCACCTTCCTGACAGCTGCAGCCCCAGGAGCCCATGCCCCTCCCTGTGTTACAGCCTCAGAGAAGGAAAGCAAAATCCATCTTCTTCCTTCCCACTCAGATGTGCCTGGGCCTCACCTCCAGCCCCTGCTTGAGTGGGAGCCCCGGAGCCTCCTGGCTGCTTTGCCAAACATCCACTGTATCCCTCTAGTGTGCTGGGGGGTGGGCCTGGCAGAGAGGGGTTTCCTTTTCCTTGCAGCTTAGGACCCAGGATGGCTACACGGTGCCTCTGAACCCAACCCCAGCTCCATCCTGGTGGACTGCTCCCCCCATGGCTGGATTAAGTCTGAACCTCAGGAAACCAAGGCAGCACCTTGCAGCTCCCCCAGGGCCGGGTGGGGGGAGGACCCCGCTATTAACAGCTGAGCCTTGTGGGGGCAGGTCCCTAAGATGCCCCATGGACTCCGAAACTGCCCTGGGAGACCTGACCCCATCAGGGGCTGAAGGTCCTAGAACGCAGCCTCCCACGTGCCCAGCTGGGAGTGCATAGTGGGGACTAGGAGCACCGAGTGAGCTGGCCCCCTTCACCCATCTAGATTTCCAGTTTCTAGAATAGCATCAAGGCCTGCAGGAGTCAGCTGTGCCAGGAAAAGCCATTACCCTGACAGCCTCCCTCCACCTGCTAAAAGCCTCCCTCCTTCCCCAGGGGTCTCACCCCTCCTGAGTTATTTCGCCTCCACTCACCTAGCACTGACTGACCTTTCTGGTCTGTGCAGAGCGAAGGGAGAAAAAGGAGGAAAGGGATGCTTGATGCTTGCTTAACCCCTTCTATGCCTGAACAGAGTCAGCACCAGCAGGCTCCCTTTGCTTTGTCCATGGCCAGTTCCCATCCCATTCCACCTGGAGTCCCTCCTACCAGGAGCTTGTGAGAATGGGAGGGGACAAGGGGCTGAAGACCTCTAGGAGGGTGGAGGACAGACTGGCAAGTACAGGTCCTGGGTTCCAACCTGAGGTCTTAACACTGCACTGCGTGTGACTCAGGTCCCCTGCTCACCCCTGTGTCTGTCCTCTCTGGGCACTGGCAAGTCCCCAGGGACACACAGGCCTGCAGGAGCAGATTGGGTGTTTGCAATGTAGAGGACTGACTTCGTCCTGAGTGCCAGACCAAGGGTGGCAGGAGGAAGGGGTTTCCATTGCACCCCTGAGTGAGCAGAGGTCACCAAGTCAGAAGGAAGGGAGCTCCTCTTGCCTCACAGCCTCAATGGCTTCTTCTCTCCAGCCTGGCAGCCTCCCACACACCCCTCAGCCAGAGGGGCCCCCTTTGCTGGTGTGGGGAGGCAATGTGTCTGGGAGGTGCACCCCTCTGCATCTCAGCCCTCCTTCAGCACTCACCGGGCCCTGCCAGGCTGCCCTGGGTCAGTGAACTTTGAGAAACACCCAGCTTATCTTCCAAAGGAGTGAATAACATGGACTGGGGCTTCCTGTGTGCCAGCAGCTTAACATGCTTTCTTCCCAGTCCTTACAATGGCCCTGAGAGGGAGGCCCACCTATGGGAGCATGACACTGAGGCTCAGAGAGGGCAGGTGGCCTGGTCACCAGGTAACTGTGGCCTCAGATCCAGTTGTGTGTGACTCTGAAGCCGGTACTCTCTCAGGACTCCACACCCTGGTCACAACGGCCAGGGACCCCCCTCCCTCCCCCCCAGCCGAGGTGTCTCCAGTTGTCTCACAAGAATGCTTGCCCAGGGGCCCAGGGGCACCTGGCTGGCTCAGGCGTTAAGCTAAACGTCTGCCTTCAGCTCAGGTCATGATCCCGGGGTCTTGGGATCAAGTCCCGCATCGGGCTCCCTGCTCGGCGGAGAGCCTGCTTCCTCCTCTCCCACTCCTACTCCCCCTGCTTGTGTTCCCTCTCTCTCTCTCTCTCTCTGTCAAATAAATAAAATCTTAAAAAAAAAAAAAAAGAATGCTTGCCCAAGGGAGTCCTATAGACAACTGGGGAGCAAAGCTCCAAGCTGGTATGTCACTCAGGTCCAGAGGACAGAGGGAGCCATGAGGACCTGGGGGGTGGGGGGAGCCAGAAGGTTTCCTGGAGGAGAGTAGGATGGGCTGGGAAGACCGAGGGCTGGTTTAGCTACCACGTGGGGCACATCAGCTCAGAGCTTCTGGGCCAACTCGCCTGCCCCACACTCCCTTTGGGGGCCTCCGGGGGCGGTTCTGAGGCTGGTGAGGACACCATCTGTGCTTCTGCCTGGAGAACCAGCGGCAGCACCTCCCCCTCCCTAGTACGTGCTGTGGCTCCCCTGCTCCGGGCTCTGGGATGATTCCTCAGCCATGATTGTTGCAGTTAATGTAGCTGCGCCATTTACAGCCCCAACATAATAACCTCCTCAACAGAAGACAGATTAACTCTCTCGCTGAACTGGTTGCTAGCTCGGGAACCGAAGGATATGTAACTCAGACACCTGTGGGACGCACTGGGTGAGAGGGGGCCCAAGCTCCCGCCTCACCCTGGACAACCGGGCCCTGCACGACCCTTCACCGCCCCCTGCCCTGTCCCATGCCCAGCTCCTCGTGTCCAGCCCAGGGCCCTGTGCACAGTGGGTGCTGCCGAAGGCGGTGGCTGGCATGTGCTCCATTGAAAAGGTTCAGAGCCCGGGAAGCTGGGCTGAGCCTCAGGAATCTGGGCCAGCAGCTTAGGGAAATGAAGGTCAAAGGAGAAGCCAGCCAGGCAGGCACCACACAGCCGCCCTGCCCAGAGACTTCCTCCCACCAGACAGAGCCTAGAGAAGAGTCAGGATGGGGAGTCTCTGCACACAGGCCCCTGCTGGGGAGCCCTGGCCAGGCAGGGGGCAGGAAGTCAGACAGGCAAGGCGCCTCTCCTTGCTCCCATCCCCACCCCTGGCCTCTGGTGCCTGAGTCCACGGGAAGGCCTCAGCGGTGGTAAGCAAGACAGTGTGGTCACCCAGGCCATCAGAGCATCTGAGGAGAGAGGCCTGGTGTCCCCTGGGCCTGGGATGACCGGAGCGTGTCTGCCTGGGAGGGAGCTCTTTATTCTTTGTCCTCCCTTTGCTCAGATTTACGGACAGTTGTCCAGCAGGCGGGACACCCTTCCTCTGACTCAGCCTGCTCCTCCCCTCCCCAGGAAAACCACATCAGAGGACACGAAGAACCGGAATGCTAAGGCAGTCACATCTGTGACCTCCAGGCCCACCACAGCCCCCATCTGGGGGGACACAGTCAAAGTGGAGCTCCAAGCTGAGGATGCGGGGCGAGAAGGTGAGGCAGGGGTGGAGGGGGGCTTGTGTGCATGGGAGGGGTGTGAGGCAGAGGCTGGCTGCTCAGTTCAGCTGGAAGCCACCCGAACACCACCTTGGGCTCAGTTAAAAGCACTTTAAAGAAAAAAAATCATAATACTGTCATGCCTCATCTCCTCAGTCTGCTCAAAAAATGAGTTGTTCCACATAAATGAATTTTCCAGACAATGAAAGCTTATCTTTTTATGGCCACTGTTATAACTTTCATGGTTGTTATTACTACCATCTCCCACTGAAACAGCACATTACAGCTTCCTGGCACATCCCCACACATTGTTCATTGGAATTACACCTCCTAGGAGAAGCCATGCTGCTCCCATTGCTTAGATGGGAACACTGAGGTTCAGGGAACTGAAATAACCAGCTCAAGCTCATGCGATCAGTAAGTGGAGGACCTGGGAACAGCATACATGTTCTCACTGCAGTTATAGGGCTCTAACTGCTTCCCTAGACTGGCTCCTTACCCTGCCATTTCCTCCAGCCCTGCCCACTGTCAGATAGCAGTGTTCTGTGCTTCCTGAGGACCATGGTGCGCTCTTGTAGAAACTGCCCACTAGTTCTTGCTCCTCTGCCCCTGGAAGCCTTTCCAGTCCCTGACTTTGAGCAAATTCTACCACTGTAGGTAATTTAAGTTTTTCAAGGCAGGGCTCATACTGGAATCTCCAGGTACGGGCGTTCGTGTGTGTGTGCACTCATGGTTTCTGCTCTTGGGCAGGAGCTCAGGCTGGGCACACAGGAGTATTGACGGGCAGGTGCCAGGACAGCGCTGGGGACCGGCATTGGGCTTAGTCAGCACAGACCCACACATGCCCACGATATCTCTGCTCAGGCTCTCCTCTGGCTGGTGGTCCTTCCCTCAGAGGACCGGCTTTACTTCTCCCCTTGAACGCTCACTGGGGACTTAGAACTCTTGTCTGCCTCAAGAAGAACAAAAAGCCAGCTGCTAAAGATGGGAGAAGAGAGAAGCAAAGTGGGAGGAGGCACATCAATAAAAGAAGAGGCTAGTTCTGGGTCAAGCCAGAGAATATTTTTCTGCCTATAAAGGGACAGGTGGGGCTACTGGGTGAATTAAGAATATGTGGGAGAGGAGGAAAAATTAACCTAGGATTTCATGCGCACGTATGTGTGTGCCTGTGTGTGCATGTGTTTGTGAATGCCTGCCTGCTGGCCCGCGTGTATGTGTGAATGTGGTATGTGTGACTATGTGCTTGTCACTGTGCCATAGGCTTGCATGTCTGTGTGTCATGTGTGTGTGTGTGTGTGTGTTGCAACAGTGTGTTGTGTCTGTGCCTAGATTTACCTGGGAGGTGGTGTTTGCCTGGAAGTACGTTTGTATATAGTCTGTGTATGTATGTGTGTTAGGGGTTGTGGTGAGTGGATCTGGGATCCCATCCCACCTTGAGCTCTGCGTATTTGGGGTGACTGTAGGAAAGGACATGATGAGTCAATGGCCTTAGGGCCCATCTGTGCAGCAGAGAGGGGACGGGACTTGCTGCAGAAAGAACAAGAGGATAGGGAAGGCCTACTGGATATACAGGGAATATTGGCAGGTGCCTCTTTGCAGATTGAAGTAGCTGGATGCTCGTTGGAACCTGGTTGGAACCGGTTGCTGTGGTGATGTCTGTGATGGGGGTGGGGGAGATGGGGGCCAAGCCAAGAGGTAGCGGGAAGGGAAAGAGGTAGCTCAAGGAGGTGTTAATGAAAAGCAAAGGAGAGTTGCAGACCCATGTCAGGGCCAAAGCAGGCGGGTGGCAGAAATGGCTTGTTGGCCACACAAAGGGAGCCGTGGGAGGCCGGAGGGGCACAGTGCCCAGAGAAGAAGCTGATGAAGCGTGTTTATAGCATAGAGACAGGAACAGGGAGGGATGGCTGTCCATTCCCCCCAATTATAGCTCATCTGCTGGCTGCCCACACAGAGCTCCGAAGATTGGGGTAGGGGGAAAAATGCAAGACGTTCACCTCTTCTTTCAGCCTCAGTAAATTCCAACCAGATTTGGGGACTCAGGACCCATGGGTAGTGGCCATGAGGGGCTACAGCTTCCACACCTACTGTTGAAGCTCTGGGTGGGAGCACTGGAATCCCCCAGCTGAGTTTTTTCAGTTCTGCTCAGGGCTGGGTGAGTACACGGAGCACTACAGATGGTTAATGAGGAGGAAAATAGTGACAGCTACAAGGAGCACTTGCTTAGAATTTCATAGCTTGAAAAACACATTTCCCTCTCTACAACAATAGTAGGAGGGACAAGGTTTTTCCTTTTAAAAGTACTGACATTTTGCAAAGCAGGTACATGAAGCTCAGAGAGGTTAAGTGACTGACTAAAGGTCACCAAGAAAGTTGGTGTGTTAGTACCAGGTCTGCTCACTTCAAATCCTTTGTCTTACTCGACTTCCTTCAAGGCAACCTCAAGTCTTTTGGGTACCCATTTTGCTTTCTTTCCTTTTAACGCAGATCCCATATGGCCAGCACTTGAGGGACTTTGGCAAGTGTCTTTCCCTCTCTCTGTATCCAGGGTAGCTGTGTGGAAGAGGAAGAAAGGAAGAGTAATTAGCAAATGCTCCTCCTCTTCCACACATTAATCCATAAGACCCACCAAGGGGCACCTGGGTGGCTCAGTTGGTTAAGCGAATGCCTTCAGGTAGGGTCATGATCTCAGGGTCCTGGGATCAAGCCCCACATCAGGCTCCCTGCTCAGTGGGGTGCCTGCTACTCCCTCTTCCTCTGCTTGTGCTCTCTCTCCCAAATGAATAAAATCTTTTTTTAATCCATTTTTTTAAAGATTTTATTTATTTGACAGAGAGAGATCACAAGTAGGCAGAGAGGCAGGCAGAGAGAGAGGAGGAAGCAGGCTTCCCGCGGAGCAGAGAGCCTGATGCGGGGCTCGATCCCAGAACCCTGGGATCATGACCTGAGCCGAAGCAGAGGCTTTAACCCACTGAGCCACCCAACCCACTGAGCCACCCAGGTGCCCCTAAAGTCTTTTTTTTTTTAAAAAGCAAATGACGCATCCGGCTCCAATTGCTGAGCTGTCCGTGGTGCTGATATGTCCTTTTCTCAAGAAAGAGGCAAAGGGCAAGGGTCTGCTCTAGTCTCCATCAGCTACGCCTGTCCTTCCCATCCTGCTTTCCTCGTTTTTCTCTAAATCTTTTAGATCCTTCCTTCCTCCATCTCTCTCATTATCTCTCCCTTGCCTCCTCTTCCTCAAACCAGAGACTTCCAGGGTGGAAAGACGTTTCCAGGATCAAAAACCCAGAGTCTCCCATCAACCATTTACTATCTCTGTGATGGTGATCAAATTATTTAACCACTCTCCGCTCCACTAATCACACTGTAAAAACAGAAATGGTGATTCCTTCTTGAGGGGTTGTGGTGGGGATTTTTTGGAATAGTGACTCAAGAACACCCATCCCTGTATCTGGTATACAGCAGGTGCTCACTAAGCAGGATTGCATGTTTATTTCCAGGTCATTGGCATTCCCCTCAAGTTCATCCTGAAGTTCATGCATTTTATAACAAAATGTAGTCTCTTTGGAGGGAGTTTTCTGAGTGGTGCATTGTTCTTAGTGTTAGACTAGTTTTCATTTCCTCGGAGTAGACTTTTGTTGGTATTTGTACTGAGAGATTTCTTGAGCAGATCTTGTTTCCTTACTGAGACTCAGTTTCCCCATTTACAACATGTGGGAAGTAAGCCCTCCCCTTCCTGCCTGAGGAGCTGGTGAGAGCATCTGTGACTAAGGGAAGCAGCTCCTAGGAAAGGGTATGATTCCTGCTTCTCTGCATGTCTCTGCCATCATATGTGTGTCTTTTTTTTTTTAAGATTTTATTTATCTGTTTGACACAGAGAGAGAGAGATCACAAGTAGGCAGAGAGGCAGGTAGAGAGAGAGGAGGAAGCAGGCTCCCCGCCGAGCAGAGAGCCGGATGTGGGGCTCAATCCCAGGACCCTGGGACCATGACCTGAACCAAAGGCAGAGGCTTTAACCCACTGAGCCACCCAGGCGCCCCTGTGTGTCTTTTTAAAATATTTTATTTATTTATTTGACAGAGAGACAGTGAGAGAGGGAATACAAGCTGGGGGAGTAGGAGAGGGAGAACAAGGCTTCCCACCAAGCAGGGAGCCCGATGCGGGGCTCGATCTCAGGACCCCGGGACCATTACCCAAGCCGAAGGCAGATGCTTAATGACTGAGCCACCCAGATGCCCCCATATGTGTGTCTCTTGATATGGGGGTTCCATGCCAGGTGTGCCCATCTCTGGGTTGGGAGTTTCTGGACTGCAGGGCAGAATTGCATCTTTGGATCCTAACAGCACCTAGGACGGAGATTTGCCCTGGGCCAGAGCTCAAATGGTACTTGTGAATGTGTGTGTGTGTGTTTTGTGTGTGTGTGTGTGTGTGTGTTATGTGGGGGGTGACTCACATGTGTACATGCACATGTTGGTTCCTCAGCAGGGCCCCTGCTCCCTGCTCTGGGCAACATCTCACCTCCTCCACACTGGGAGGGATGCTGGTCAGCTAAGCCCTGTTTTGATCTTGTGCTCCTTTTTCTCTATTAAGATGTGATCCTCAAGGTGATGGACAATAAAAAGAAAGAGGAGTTGTTGTCCTACCAAATCCCCATCAAGTACCTGCGTGTCTTCCACCCCTACCATTTTGAGCTGGTGAAGGTGAGTCAGGGCCCTGAGTCCCTGTGGGCCTGGAATAGGTAAGGGGACCCACCTTGATCCCCCTTGCTGTTCCCTCAGAGCCTCCCACGCTCACCCTGCAATATGACAAGTCTTGGAACATATGGGGCTCAGGAAACCCAGCTCCTGGCAGGTAGATAAGAATGATTTCCATAAGAATTTGGAATTCTCTGAATTCATCTCTGTAAAGCAGCCCAACAGCTTGGAACATCTACTTCATTAAATGAATACGCCAATGAAAGATACATTCTGATTTCATGCATGTTTAAAGTGGGACTAGATCTGGGGCGCCTGGGTGGCTCAGTCCTTAAGTGTTTGCCTTTGGCTCAGGTCTTGATTCCAGGGTCCTGGGATCAAGCCCCGCATCAGGCTCCCTGCTCAGCAGGAAGCCTGCTTCTCCCTCTCCCACTCCCCCTGCTTGTGTTTCCTCTCTCGCTGTATCTCTCTCTGTCAAATGAATAAATAAAATGTTTTTTTTTTAAGTGGGACTAGATCTAAAAATCAAAGAAATACAGTATTTACAGAATTCCTACTATGTCCCCGGGCCTGGGCCAGACACCATCTCTAATCCTCAAGGTGAATTACATTTTGCATACATAGGACTGGGACCCAGAGAGAGGAATCCTGTCAACCTGGGTGACAGAGCAGAGGAGTAGCAGATTGGAGGGTGAGCCCCAGTCACCTGTCTCCCAGGTCATTTCTTTCTGTGCTGCCACATAGTGTGTTGGCCAGAAGAAGGTCCAGAAGATTTGGGGCAGGTGGAAGAGAAAGTGCCCCCTGGAGGGCACCCCTTTAGTAGGCAACTGGGCAGGAACCTGGAGTGGGGAGCCTCAGGTATCCCAGTCCATGGCTTGAACTACCCAGAACAGCTCCCCCACCCGCTCCCTCTCCCCAGTGCTGACTGGTGGAAGGGAGAACTCACTCATGGCTCATGTACTTAGTACCTACTATGTTCCTGGCACTGGACCAAGATGAACAGAGCATTACTTTCCCCTCAGTGTGCACTCCAGGCCCCTCTTTTGGAGCAAAGACCAACGTGATGCAAGATTGCCTAGGTTCCTATCCCTGGTCTGCCTCTTGCTAACTGTATATCCATAGGAAGCTGCTTAACCCCCTAGGCCTCCCCATTCCTTACCGGCAAAATAGACACAGCATGCACTTGGACAATCAGTTGCAACAATGGGTCTAAGGACCCTGGCAAAGCACCTGCCACGTGTTGGGGGCTCAGTTTGGGTTAGGTCCCCTCCTTTCTTCCCATCAAGCCCTGCACTGATCTTCTTTCCAAACACCTTTTCGACCATGACCTAGGGATCTTTACCTTCTTAAGCCCCTTCCCTAAGCCTGGAGGAGGTACCTGGGGCAAGCAGGGACAGGAAGGGCCAGAGAGATGAGTGACTCGCCTGGAAGGCTTCACACTTCAGCTGTGACTCTGTGATCATCACCCAGGCCTTCTGGCTCTCTGGCCACTTACAACCCAGGCCCTGTTATCACATCTCCACAAAGAGAGCAGGCAGGCTGTGGTCCTTATGAGGGCGATGAAATATTCAAATAGAAAAGGGAAGATTTATTATATTGATCTTGGAAAGGCTCGCGGGGACCATGAGCTTTAATTATCAGCTCGGAGCCCCGGTGGAGCAATGCCAAGTGATTGTCTGCGAAGGGCTGGATTTATGGCTGGGGGCTGTCCCTTAGTCACTCTCCTCCTGGTATGTCTTCTTCCCTCACTCTGACCCCAGCCTGCCCAGTCTGGAAAAGCTGAGGGAGCCACTGCCAAAACCCAACTGTACGCCACCATCCTTCGGAAGGGGAGCTTCTTCCCCCGCTACATCGGCAACAACCACACAGCTCTGGAGGTACCGGGACTGGGGCCCCAGGTTGGGGGGGCAAATTTGAGCAGCCCCCAGGCCCTGCCCTTCACCACCTCTGACTCGCTTGACTTTGTGAGGCAGGGAGGGGAGTCTGGGGAAGAAAGCAACAGGGCCTTTCCAGAATAGCCCATGTACTTTGCAAAGGACAAGCCCTGGGATCTCAGGGATGATGGGAATAGGGATGGAGATGAAGATGATGTCTAGTCTTTCCCAACATTTCCAGGCCCTCAGTCCCACGCTAACCTGGGCACCTCTTGCTCTGCTTCACACACTGTGCAGACAGGATGGAGAACGAGAGGCTTCCAAACCTTGATGTCTGCCTGAATCTCGCGGGATTGGGTGGGGGGGGGGGGAGGAAAAGCTGTTTTCTCTCCCTGTCTATCCCTCTTGAAGTAGTGACCCCTGATCTAGGGCTTACAATCCCCCAAATTTTAGGGCCTCTCCCCTCTTCTTTGAGTCCTATCTCTGAAGAGGTTTGGCTGGCCTTCTAACTAGGCATTTACTCACCCACTCAACAGCTGTTTACATAGCCTCCTCCAGGCCTGGCCCAGCTTGGACCTAACTTCCACACACACCGTCCCCAACCTTCTACCCCAACCTCAGCCTTCCAGCAGTTTCAGAAGGATGGGCCATGCTCCAGAAATATGCCCAGGAACCTACCCCCTCTCCCTTTCCCCCATGGCCTTCAAACTGCCAGGGATGACAGATTCAAATGCAGCATTGGCCTGAATGTGATGGGGAGGGCGGGGTCACCAAGAAGGCCCAAACTCTGGGTTTCCCCTGCCCCAGCCCGGATGATCTGATCCACCCCGCAGCACTATAAGAACTGCTCTTGAGTCCCATTTCACAGCGGGGGACACCAGGACCCAAGAAGAAAGAGTCTGGGATGGAAGTCCAGAGTTCCTAACCCTCACCTCTGCTTCCCCATTGGATGCCTGCCTCTGGTCCATTCTCCCTCCCTTTTACATCACACCCTTTCCCGAGACCTGCCAGCAATACACACACATACACACACATGCACGTATACACAAACACACACAGAACTAGGAAGAATGGCCACAGCTTGGCCAGGCCACGCCCCACAGTGAGAAGGTCGTACCCTTAAGACCCAGCAGAACCCCGGCCTACAGGGGTCTCCGAGGATCTGACCCATGCCTACCCCAGCCCCGGACTTACCTGGTAGAGTCTCCAGCAGTGTGCCCACTCCCTGTCCCCAGCACAGATTCCCCCCACTTCTGGTCCAGAGAACAGACTGGAGAGCACAGTGGGCAGAGAAATTGCTTTGTCCCTCACCAGCTGTTGTGAGCCGGTGTGCTGCGGCAGCTGTCTCATTCACACCTGACCATACACCACGGACCAGGTGTAAATTAGCCATCACCCCTCAACCTCTCAGAGACCTGCTTTGTCCCTACACCTGTCGGTGTCCCTGTGAGCACGAGGGCCTGATACCTCCGCAGCGGACTCCCTCGGCCCAGACTCCTGCCCCCACCCAAAGTTTGAAACACCTTCACCAGATCCAGTCCTTTGAATCTGGGGCAGGGAGTCAGTCTCCAGGGCCCCCAGTTAGTGCTGAATGGCCCTAAGCACTATTATTTGAAGGCCTTACTAGTTCACACCTGTGTGGAGTGACGGGCCACCAGCTAATATGGGTCCTGGCAGAGGGGCCCAGGAGGGAGTGCTCAGGGAGGAGGAAAGAGAGAAGAGCCAGAGGAAGCCCCAGCTCCCAGGCACTGTCCTCTCATTGGAGGTCAGAACTAGGAGGCCCGGAGACAGTATGGTCCCACCCTTCAGTGTAAGAGCTGGGATCAAAAGGTCCAGAGTGGATCGGGGACTGGCCACGGTGACATAGTGACCCACCTGTTCTGAGGGGCCCTTCAGCTATGTTCACAGCCCCTTCTCTTTCTGTTTTTCCTCCCCTGAGCACCCCATAGTTAGGACCCCCATCTACCCTCCAAGGACAGCTCAAGCCCAGCCTCCTCCTGAGGCCCCTGCCTGGCCCCTCTTCATCCCCTCCCAGGCATCAGATGTTCTGTCTCTCTCTCTGGCTCCGAAGCACACTCGGCATCTCCCTCTCCTGTCCTCCACTCTTCTCCTCCATCAGTGGAGCTCATTTCTCCCCAAAACACATGCTGAACTCCTACTCTGTGCCAGGGACATTTGTTAACAGCTGGGGATACAGCAGTGAACAAGGCAGACATGGTCCCCGTGCCTGTGGAGCCTGGGTTCTACTCAGATGGACAGAACATGAACAAGAAAGAAATGAGAACGAACATAGGCTATGATGAATGCTATAGAAGAGGCAATCCGGGGGCTAGAGAATGGGTGGGCTGCTTTTAGTAAGAGTGGTTGCAGAAGGCCTGCCAGAGGTGGTGACATTTAAGTCCTAAAGGAAAAGAAGGAGCCAGCCGCTGAGTCGCTGGAGGTGGGGATGGCAAGTCTAGGCAGAGGGATCATCATGTACAAAGGCCCTGAGGCAGAAACAAGTCAGCATGTTGGAGGGGGGAGACAAAAGAGGCTGGAACAGAGGAGGAGTTGGGGATTGGTGGAAATGCAGGCCAAGGGAAGACAGGCCAACACATGCAGGCTTTGGCCATATTGGTAAGAATGACAGAATTCACTCTAATGGCAGTGGGAGTATGGTCATTCCTGGTCTCAAGCAGGGGAATGACATAGTTCAATTCATTTTTACAAAAGCAGCTTTTGCCATCATGTATCAAATTGCCTGGGAAAGGGAATGGGTTGGGTGAAGAATAGAGGCCAGTGATGGGGGCCAAAGAAATAAAAGGAGCCACGGGAATCACAGCTGGGGGAGTTAGGGTGAGGGTGTGTGAGCCCATTCTGTGGGTAAGGGGCGAGGGCCAGGAGCCAGATCAGAAGTCTCTTGGGTTGGCAGTGGAGGTGTATGGGAACAGAATCTGTGTCTTCTCCCCCTGCCTTCCCAATGCCTCGCCCAGAGCCTGAAGGAGGGCAGCAGAGAAAGAAACAAGTGAGACAGATGGAGGCAGGGATGAGCTCATTATTGGGGCGAACGACGGCAGCTGGGTTGGCCTTGTCCCCAAGAGGGCCCAAAGTTACCCAGGGTTCACCTGCCTCTTCTCTTCCCCAGGTATTCCTCCGGGGAATCAACGAGCCCCTGGTCAACAACCCACACCCCATGGTGGTCATTGCCAGGGTGGTTCCCAACTACAATGATTTTAAGTGAGTGGGGCCCAGGTGGGTGTGGGCAAGGGGAGGGCAAGGAGGGCAGAGGACAGAGGAGGCAAAAGGCTGTCATTGTCACCACAGACCATGACCCCAAGAGCCCTGGAAACCTGTCCTCCACAAGGCCTTTCAAACCTCCCACTGGGTCTGAGGTCCCAGGAAGTAGCCCACGGTCCGTGGAAAGGGGTGCCTCGGAAATCTCTCGAGAGCAGGCTGCAGAGGAGCGAGCACTGGAGGAGGAGAGCAGGTCCTCAGCTCCTCCAGACCTGTCTCCCCATCCCACACCCCACCACATCCCAGTCCCCCCTCCTGTTCTAGTGCAAGGCCAAGCCTCCAGCCAGTGGTTGTCCCCAAAGAAGGCCGCCTGTGGGTTAGCTCACATGACTTCATGACTGTTAGCCTTGCCCACCAGTCCCCTTCCTTACCCTCCCAAGGGTCTCCCTGACCCCAAGTGAAGCTCATGACCCTCCTCCCCAGACGACCTTTGGGGTTGGGTAGATTTGCAGTCCTCAGAAAGATGCCCTTCCTGAGGGTAGTTTGGTCACTGGAGGTCACACAGCACTGTCCTCTGTGACAGCACCAACTCCTGGGGGTCAGCTGTCTGCTCTGTCACTTCCGCTGACTCTGATGGCCCGACGGGACTCCACTACACCATCTGTTGAGTTCCGATGACCTGGGAACACTCCTTGCTTGTTGGAGGAATGAAGCCGATTGATTCACCTACTCCCGGCCCTCCTAAACGCTCACCACATGCGCACATGCTCACAGCCCCCTGCCCCCTGAATCCTGCCCTTGCAGCTTCTGTGCCCCACCAAGCCTAAACCAGATCTGCCACCACGGAGTGGGTCATTCTGGCAAGGACTTCCAAAGGCGAGGCTTTTTAAAGATGGGGGTCACTGAGGCATTCGGGTGTGGCCCAGGCCACAGGGAGTCATGGGGAAGGGAGCCTTGGGAGCTGCAGCCCATCTCCTGACCTGGTTGAACTTTTCCAAGGCTTGGGCCAGTGATCCACCCCCTGTCCTGGTGTGTCCAGGCCCCCGCCCCCTCCTCCTCTCTCACATCAGTCCACAGTCCATCTGCGTGGGAGCCCTTGGCTGCTGAGCTGGGGCACACAGCCCAGAGCCCTGGGCACCTGCCACACTCGTGGGATGACCCACATCTCCTTGCCTCCCCAGGGTCCATCAGGTAAAGCAGGACCCAGCGTTTGTAGGGCTGCCCATCACCCGACTCTCCTTCCCTGTCTCATCTCTGATGTACTTCGATGTTCCTCGGGTCAGCCAGAACGGGTGCCCTCAGGTATGGCTCCTTCCCCCAGACACCCTGTCACTGGGCTCGTACCTCTAGTGTCTCACCCATGGCTCGATTCACTCCCTCAGTCAGCTAGTCCCTGGACTGTTAAGGTGTTTACTGAACTGGCTACTACCCAGAGCCAAGCCTCTCTGTGCTATGGAGGAGCTGCCCTCGGGGCGCTCCTGGTCTGGTGAAGATGGGCATCGCACGCATGAAAAACCCAAACATCAACACAAGATAATGTGTTGATAATCTAATAACGAAGCAGGCGGGACGGTCAGAGCTAGAAATATCGGAGGAGACAAGACACAAAAGGGCAAATATGGTCTGAAGCCACTTAGATGAGGCTTCTAGAGTAAGCAAATTCATAGAGCCAGAAAGGAGAATGGTGGTTTCCAGGGACTGGGGGAAGGGGACAGCAAGGTGTTCTTGTTTAATCGGTATAGACTTTCCTGTTTAGGTTAATGAGAAAGTTCCAGAAATAGATAGTGGTGATGGTTATACAACATTGTGAATGTACTTAATGCCACTGAATTGTGCATCTAAAGACGGTTAAAATGAGACAGTTCATGTTGTGTATATTTTACCACAATAAATTTTTTTTTATTTGAGGCAAGAGGAATGTGAAGTCTGGGGAATTAGGGTGGGTATCCACACATATGACTCTTGAGTTTTTAACAGGGGACAGATGGTGCAGGGCGACGGAGAACAAGATCACAGGAGTGGAGATAGGATGCACAGGACATTGAAGATGTTGGGGTGGGGTGTGCAGACTGTGGCTGGGTACCAGGGAATGGCTAGATCAGTCCATTCCCATCATCTCTACTTCAGCTGGAGCTTTTCCCACATGGTGGTCCCAACATTCCTAGAGGCCTTGAAGAAGACAGGGGTGCCTGGGAAGTCCTTCCTGTTGTCTGCCCACCACTGTTCATGTCTGGCATGGCAAATACAGAATGAGGCACCCCTTTGGGTCCCCAGCCTTCATTTAAAGGCAAGGATGTTTGAAGGCTCAGACACAGACAAGAGTGATGGTGGCAGGGAGGGGTGGGACAAAGGGGGACCCTGGAGACAGAGGCTTCAAACCCAAAGCAATCCTTGGCCTGATTTCCCCAGAGTCATCTCACACATGGCCCTGCATTTGCCCAGAAAATTATGAACCAATCAGCAGGTGTTCCCGAGGGGCAGGAGGTGCTGGCTGCCTTAATGAGGGAGCCCTCTCCCTATCCCAGCCCCATCTCTGGCTGCCTTTGCTGCTTAACCAGGCTTGGTAGTGGAGCTGCCCCTAGCTACAGAGACTTGCCTCCAGTGCCTCGTGCATGGGTGGGACTCAAGGCCCACGGTCCAGTGACAGCAGACACTTGTTGATGTTCAATAGGCAACATGGCAATCAGGTCAGGTTGAGAACTCCCAGAAGTGAGAGACAGGGATGGGGTTTCTGTGATACAAGGTGCGGGTGGGTGGAGCTCTACCTGAAAGAATACCAGTCACAGGCTGACATACCCCCCCTCCCCTTTCTGCACTGCGTGCACTTCGGTGTCCTCACCTGAGTTGAGGGGTGTCGGTGTCTGGAGTCACCGTGGTTTCCCACCAGCTGCCCCCTCCCCCCTTGGCAAAGCACTGCAGCCGGGGATTTGAGGGCCTGACACACCTGGGTTTGAACCCTGCTCTGTGACTTAGTAGCTACGTGACCTTTGGCAGCCTTCTCGGTTTCTGCAGTTCCAGATTCCTACCTTTACTGAGCGGTGAGGAGGCCCTGAAGGACTTGGCATGGCACAGCATCCAAGCCCAGGGCGGAGGCTCAGGGGGCTCGTCCCTTTCAAAGCTGCCCCTCCCCAGTGTCTGATGCCCCCTGAAGCCAGCCTCACCACTGCCCTTGTTACATTTGGCTACAAGTAACCCCCGTGGACTTAAGCTCTAAGGATACGCCTTGTTCCGCTTGGCGAGGGGTCCCCGCATAGGATGCTGCCAGAATCCATTAATGCACCATCTCAACAGCGTCCTCAGGACTCAGGATCTTTCCAACACCCCTGAATTGCCATCTTCAGTTGACTAACAGTTCATGGAGGCAAAATGTTCGGGGCACCCCCATCCAGACAGGACCAGGACCCAAGAGAGAGGGAGCCTCCCCTTCTCAGGCGTGGCTTTTCTGAAGGGCTGGAAACCTCCCACCCGCATCCCCTCCGCAGACCTCCCCTCTGGTCTCATTGGCCAGAATTGGATCACATGCCCTGCTATCAGCCAATCACTGAGGAGGGGAGTGGCATTACCTGCGGTGGCACCCGGACCAAAGCGGATTCTGTTGGTTAGAGAGAGACAGGCTGAAATGGTTGAAGGGCATAGTGTCTGCGTCACCCCTCTGGGAACCTGCTGATGATGGCAAAACTGGTAGGCGAAGGGAGAGTTGGGCCCACAGGCCCGAAATAGGGTGGGACTCATACCCTGCATCCCGCACCTTTGTGGGGGGTGGGCATTGCCCATCAGGCTGCTCCTGGCCTGCGCTCCTTATAGAACTGAGGCAGAGCTCCCGGCTGATAAAACAGAAGCAGAGAAGTTGTCTGTGCCCACCATCGTCTCCCCTGTCTCAGCCCCCGCGGCCAGTCGGTCCCCAGGCTGTGGCGGGACCCCTTTCCATCCCACAGACCTTGTCCTCGTGCTGGCCTCATCTCTTATGGACCATCGCAGCGCCTCCACTCAGGCCTCTCCAGCTCAGCCTGTGAGAAGCAGCCAAGGCAAGCCCGGCCCAACTCTAGACCCTTCCCCTGGACCCTTGACCCCTTCCTGGACAGGTGGAAGCCCTCCCTGGCAGCTGGGGACACAAGGCCTCATTGTGTCTGGAGCCTCCTAGCTCAAGGCCCCAACCCCCACAGGCTTTCTGCAGGTTCTCTGGATGCCCAGCTATGCTCCACATGCATGCTGTCCTCTCTGGGCTGCCAGCCTTCCCCTCTGCTGCACTTAGCCTGGAATGGCCCTCCTCCCGAAGATCCTCCCTTCTCCGACATCCCAGCACCCACAACCCACAACTAGCTTAGACCTCTGCATGGATCATAGGAGTGTGTGTGTGTGTTCTATCACCTGGGAAGATGGTGAGCTCGAGAGGGAACAGGGTCTGACTCTAGCTCCCCCATAGACCCCACAGCACCCCTGAGGTGTAGAGCACGGACAACCCCAGTCAGCATCAGCTGAGTTCAGTTGAACTTTGGTCTTGAAGGCAAGGCATCCATTTTCTCCTTCAGCCCGCACGACAGCCCCCAAGGCATAGAGCAGAAGATATTTCCCAGTGGACAGTGACATCTCAGGTTCCAGCGAGGGGAAGGGACTTGCCAGAGGTTGAGGCAAACCTGGGCCCAGAGCCCGTGTACCCTAGCTCCCTTGAGACCCCCCAGCATCAGCTGCTGGCAGCTACCCTTCCCAGGATGGGTGGAGCAGGTAGTGTTAGGTGTGGGTGTGGTGGGCCCAGGGGAAATGGAAGGAGGGCCCATGGGCCCATATAATGAAAGTTCTGTCCCTAGGGAAGGCAGGGCTTCCTCAGTGGCCAGGGGTTAATGGCTTTGTTGAAGATCACAGCTGAAGGTTAATCACATTCCTTAATTCCACAGCCTGCTGTGGCCTTTCCCATTAGCCTCTGTGGTCAATGGCTTCCCCGCCCCACACCCTGCCCCCAACCCCCACACACACATGCCACCAACACCTTCACCAGGGCCCTGGCATCAGACTCCAGAGGTGGTTTAACCTTGACTCCTTCCCCCTCCCCCACCCACAAGAGAGAGTGACCCTCTCTCCCCAGCTGTAGGTCTGAAGGGATCTCTCTTGGAGGACTCATCCTGGGAAACCATTCATGGAAAGACCTGTCCTTCCTGAGCAGTCAGGCACTATTTCTTGTTCAGTAGACTCCATTTAGACACATTAATAGGCCCCAGAGAGGACAGCCAGCATCCATTAAATGCCCTCCCCCCATCCAGGGTGGGAGCAAGGCATGGGGGCAGCAAGGGACTGAGTCACAGGTCCTCCTTGAGTGCCTGGCAGTGGTCCAGGCAATGGGGAAGCCTCCTCTGGCACTGGCTCTGGGATGGGCATGGTTTGGGGATCAATCCTGAAAGCCATTTACAAGCCCCACAGAACCTGGAGGCAGCCTCTCTAGCCTGACCTGGGGCCAAGTGGCTGTCCCTGAGTGACCTCCAGAGCCTGTTCTCAGGAATAGTCCCATCACCCCAGTCCCTGTCCCTGTGTTCAGGACCACCTGGCCCCCAAAGTGACTGCACCCCATGTCCCCCCGGGGACAGGGGCCGAAGTGGACACAGCTGAGCCTCAGGCGGGGCCTCGGAGAACCAGAGCAGACACATTAGTGTGACACGCATCAGAGCCCTGCCACTGCTGGGGGCGGGGCGGGTAGACCCACACTGATATTTCGAGATCTGGCATCAATAGTTCCTGGAGCCATCGGAGCATTTGTGCTGACCTTTCTGAGCTATGACTGGTTCCCGCAGGGGAGCAGGAGGTGGGAGCGGGTGCCGCTGTTGCTGACAGCCCCTGGCTGGGGACAGAGGCCAGGCTGCCCCTGGAAGAGTCTGCCCCAGTGACCCCAGTCCCTCCCTGTGTTGGGACGGACCGTGCAGGGCTGCTGGCCAACGCCTATATGGTCCATTCCCCACTCCCCACCTTCCTTCCAGCCTTTGCAGCTGCTCGACCTCCTCCATCTGCAGTCCCTCCTTATTCCAGGCATCCTCGACCCTTGCCACGCTTGGCGCCACCTCCACTGTTGTCCTGGGTGATTTTCCCAGCCAGAAGGCCTCCCTCCTTCCCTTTGCCCTGCCAAATCTTACTTCAGAGCCTTCCTCAGGTCCTGCTTCCTGCGAGACGGCTTTGGTGGCCATCCTTGGGAATGTGTCCTGGAGCCCCTTATTCAGGGACTCGGGTCAATACTGTAGTGCCTTAAAATGTACATCCTTTTTTGTTTTTTTTAAAGATTTTACTTATTTATTTGTCAAAAAGAGAGAGAGAGCACAAGCAGGGGGAGCGGCAGGCAGAGGCAGAGGGAGAAACAGGCTCCCCACTGACCAAGGAGCCCGATGTGGGACTCAATGCCAGGACTCTGGAATCATGACCTGAGCTGAAGGCAGATACTTAACCTACAGAGCCACCCAGGCACCCCAAAGTGCGCGTCCTTTAATTCAGCATTTCCACTTTGGGTCCTTGGGAAATAATCTGAGACTCAGAAATCCACATCAAACAATATTCAATACAGAACTATTCTAGGAAAACATGGGAAGGGAGAAATCAGGGCCCCTGGACATGACAAAAAATCCTGCAGCTACGAAGATCACGGATACCGAGCGTTATTTGTGACTCTGGATATATTTAGGTTTTCACAGTAAATGAAAAACATAGGATGTTAGGATCACAATTATCTACAAAGTAGGCTTAGCAAAAAACTAGAAACAAACATGCTGTCCTAGGATAGTTGTCTTTAGTGTAGGAATTTGGTGTGTTGGGGGGGATGTTTATGTTTGGTTTTGTTTTAAGAAGGCTCCACGCCCAGCCCAACTTGGGACTTGAACTTATGACCCTGAGAACAAGACCCAGACAGAGATCAAAAACCAGATGTTTAACTGACTAAGCCACCAGGCACCCCTAGGTTTTTCTTTTTAAGCGTTCTACTTTTTCTGTGTTTTCCACAATTCATTTATTACACGTATGTTGCTTTTTACAATTGGGACAAACATTTGTGACACGTGTAGACACACGGATGGCCATGTCTGGACATCCCTTCATTGGGGAGAAGCTGTGGCCCCACTGTCTGCTCCCACTGTCTCCTTTCAGCTGTCCAACCCAGCAGGACCCCCAGACCTGCCTTTATGGAACCAATCCTTCCTCTTCCAAGGCCGAGACGGAGCCACCAACTTCTCAGAAGACACAGCCCTGGTGCTGGAGTACTACTCCTCGGCATCCAGTGAGTGTCCCTTGGGTGCGGTGTGAGGGCAGCCGTGTCTCAGGACATACGTGCGAAGGGTCCTCAGACCACCTGCCTCTGCCCCCAGCGGGGGTGGGTGAAGGGGACCCGGTTCTCAGTGCATGCAAGCAGGTGGAGGAGCACCTGGCTGGCTTCCTTGTCCTTGTTCCTTGGCACAGGCCAGCACACATTGGTCTTATTCCCATATTAGACCCGTGCCTTACCCCGTCCCCACGGACCTGTCAATGAGGAGGGAGGGACTGATCCCCCCCAGGGCTCACAGCATTCAGAGACCCACTGATCTACATACGGTCTGAGTTCCACATGGGGAGAGTAAAGAGCCCCCAAGGCCAGAGACAGGGGAGATCCGTATACACACCCAGAAGCGCAGAATATGTGGAGAGTTGGTCTTGAATTCACAGAGCCAAGTTCAGAGAAGGAGGAGAGTTGTGCAGGGCAAGGCCAGGAGGCAGGAACGTAGAGTCATGGGATACTGGCTGTTGGGTACCGAAGGTCTGGGGTGCCTGCTGGGGCCACCAACACTGGGATCCTAGGGCTCTCAGGTGGGGGCTTTGGTGGGAGTCCCAGCTGGTCCTCCCCCTACAGTGAAAGGCAGTGAGCCATGGACCCTCAGCAAGCCCCTGGGCGTCTCCGTGTTGCCGCTAAAGCGCCGTTTGTACCGCAAGATGCTGGCAGGGAAGGGTGTGAATGGGCTGCGTGTGGAGAAGCTCCCCATCACCGTGAGTGCCCCACCCTGACCAGTGCCCATGCCAGGTGGCCCACACCTGCCCCAGCCCGCCCTGTTCTATCTTGCTCCACTGACGCCAGTGACTGGCTTCTCCAGTAGTCCACCCCCACCCCCAGGGCCCCCACCATGGAAGCCAGCCGCAGTCAGGTATAAGGCGCTCCCCTCAGCTTCTGCCCTGAGCAGTGTGAGGAGAAACACAGGGAGGCCCCAGGGGATGGTGGCAAGAGCTCAGGCCTTTAACAAGAGAGACTTGGGTTTAAA
The DNA here is from genome assembly GCA_004024625.1 of Mellivora capensis. NCBI lineage: Eukaryota > Metazoa > Chordata > Mammalia > Carnivora > Mustelidae > Mellivora > Mellivora capensis. The sequence goes on from PISX010000906.1 coordinate 44,437, forward strand.
TCCTGACTTGCCCTAGTTCTTACTGTGCAACTAGGCAAGTTTCTTAGACTTTCTGAACCTTGGAGTGCCCGTCTTTAATATGGGAACAACATGCCTGTATAGGGTCTGTGTGACAAGAGAGCCAAAAGCCCAGTCTCTAGAGCCTGACTATGTGGGTCCAAATGCTGGTTCCACCCCTTATGACCATGGGAAAATTATATGACCATGGGAAAATTAAAGTCCTGGTGCCTCAGTTTCCTCGTCTGTTAAATGGGGTCATAGTAATGGAATTTTTCTCATAGGGTTGATGTGAGACTTTTTTTTTGAGGAAGTACATGTAAAGTACTTAGAAAAGAATATATATTATATATATAATAATGTATTGTATATTATATATAATATATAATAATGTATTAAATATTATTGAGACTGTATGTATATGATAAATACATCATTTATTTCTATGCCAACTTTTTCCCTAAAATACCTCTGGCCATCCTGATATAATAGACCTCAGTCAATGGGAGTTTCCCCACTCCTCCAGGAAGCAGGTCTGGAAGTGCCAGTCAGGTCTTCAGTGGAGTTGAGAAGGGAAGTTCAAGGCAGGGAGGGTGAGCAGAGGCGGGGGACCAGCTCCTGCCTCCCTCTCATTCCCTAGGCAGAGGCCCCAGCAGGCCCCTTCTTGGGGAATCTGGAATAGTGGGCAGATCAGAGGCAGAAGCTGCAATGGCCAGCATAGGCTGACTATTCCTCTCTCCTCCCCAGGACACCAAGCTGAAAACCATCAATGGTGAGGCCCCCACAGTGGATATCTCCTTCCAGCTGCTTTCCTCCGAGGTAAGGCTGCTTGGCAGCCACGTGCCAGGTTCCATAGCCCTGCAGTGGGTTCCGCCCTCCTTCACAATTTCTGGCCTCGTTCAGGGGCTAGGGCCAGGGGCTTCTGGAAGGGGCTTCTGCTGCTTTGGATAGAAATGTCTGAGGGTGATTTGAGGCTCCAGAAAATGAGATAGAGAGCCGAGATTAGGAAGAGGAGAGTTGAGAGCAGAGGGCCACCCAGACCTGGGAGTCAGCCTCTAACCCAGCCCAAGCCAAGCCTGGCTCACTGGGATCAAGGTTCTCCGAGGGTGAACTAGGATTTCAGCTTCTGTTGTTGTGAACCAAACTACTGCAAACCTAGAAGCTTAAAATGATGCACATTTATGGGCTCGCACTTCTGAGGGTAGACAGTCTTACATGGCATGGCTCAAATTGAGATGCCGGCAAGGTCACGCTCCTTTCTGGAGGCTCTGGGGAAGAGTGTGCTCCCAGGCTTCTTTAGGGGGTCATCAGAATCCAGTTCCCCACAGTCGTGGGACCAACTTCCCTGTTTCCTTGCTGACTGCCAGCCAAAGGTTCCCTCAGCTGCTGAACGTCACCTACATTCCTTCTCACAATGGCCCCCTCCATCTCTCAGCCAGCAGGCAGGTCAAATACCCCCACACTTCAAAACTCTCTTTCTCCTTTGTCAGCAGCCAGAGAAAACCCTCTGCTTTAAAGGGGCTCATGTGATTAGGAGAGGCCCACTCTGAGAATGTCCCCAACTCAAGGTCAGCCATGCCGTGTAACATAATCACAGGGGTCACAGCTCATCATAAGCATGGGTCCTAGGGATTAGGGTGTGGAATCTTGGGCACCCAATTTTGGAATCCTGCCTCCTACAGCTGGGTTGATCCAAGTGGAAAGATACCACTGGCTCTGAGTCCTGCCAGACGGATGGGATCTCTTCCTCTAGCCAGCTCTCCCTGGACTCTGAGTCCCGGTTGAGCCCCGGTCATTTGGCTCCAGTGCACCCGGCCTGCGCCTTCTGGAATTCTTCCCCTCTTTGTTCTGTGGTGCTAAGACAGGCACAAAGCTGGGATATGGGCAGTTCAGGACCATGAACGAAGGAACTACAGGTAGGCACCCGATGTCTGGGTCTACCCCCTCCCACCGGCTTCTCACACCAGGAAAAATCGCCACCAATGCTGGGGTAATACTTGGCCCTGTGACCTGACCCATGGAGAACACAGAGAATTATATGGTGTGGGGTAAGAAGCATGTATCTGGGAACGTAGCCACTTGAAACTGTGTCCCTATAAGGCCTCCAGTGAATACCTGGGACCTCCCATCAGCACTTCTGCCTGTGGAACGTTCTGCATTGTCTTCTGATTCCTGGTGAAAGAGAGTTTGTTAGAGACAGCCTGACACCTACCCTCACTCCCACCACCACCACCACCACACCAGGTATAGAACCAAGAAGGTACCGAGAGGGGAGGACACAGAAGCAGCTCCAAGAAAGAAGCAGGGTCCTTGGAGAAAATGTCACCCATTTTCCAGACCGGATCTTACCCCTACACAACCTCTTCTCAGTATCTAGAGTCTGTCAGTGGCCACTGCCTGGCCCTTCCTCACCTCCCCCTGCCTCCTGTCCCTTCACGGGGACATATGTGTCCTGAGGACGGAAAGGAGCATCAAGTGCCCCTGGTCAGGCCACTGGGGGACCCAGCAGGCAACAGGCAGGTGGACGGGACACTTCCCGGGTTGCCCAGGGGCTAGGCACAAAGGTCTCAGTGATGAATTATTCACCGGAGCTGTGCTAAGTGCAGAATTAATCCCTTTCCTTCCAGCTGGCGGCCTCACTAAATTATCCCTCCAAGTCATGCGGGAAAACGCTGCCGAATTCATTTAGCAGCTGAGTGTTTTGATCTGGGCCTTGTGATTTTAGCTTCCCCTTCCCCCAGCCCCCCTCCCCCTGGAGGCGGGTTAAAAAAAAACAACAAAAAAACCTTTCGGTAATGGATTTCCGAGAAGAAAGGAAAAGAAAGGGATCAAGATTGGGTGTGTACCAGGAAAATACTACTAGAGGAAATTCAGATTCTGCAGCCAAGCATTCAACACACAGTCCCATGTACGCACGCTGTCTCACACTAGCGTGTGCGAATACCCCCCCACGCATGGTCCCATATGCACAGACATGCACACGCGGACACACACACACACCTTTGCATGGGCACACACACTCAATCCACAGACACACACACACACACACACGTGCAAACTGACACCCAGACGTTTTCACACCTGCACTGGTGTACACAGAAACTCCATCTCTTTGTGGCTTAACCGTTCCTTGGTGACACTATTTGTGAATTGGCTGAGAACTGACTCACTTTGATTCCAGGATCTTGAATTCCAGTTTGGGGGCTAATGGGGTGGGCTCAGCATAGGTTCTTGCGACCAGGGCACCCAGCCGTTCGTTCATTCTTTTATGCCACATATATGTGATGAGGACTAGAATTATGGCCACCCTTGTGGATTGCAATGAGGAGAGGGAGGGGCCAGCAGCCATGGAGCCCATCTGCCTTGAATTCACCCTCATCAGGCTTGGACAGGGCTCCCGGCTCGCATCTGAGCCCTTTTGGCATCCTCCTTTCTACGGGGTAGTGGGAGCTTGTTGAGAGTGGAAGAACAGGAGGATGGCCTGGCAGCCGAGTGCAGAGGGCCCTTCCCCAGCTCTAGCACTCCCCACCACCCTCACTGTCACAGCGCCGGTGTCCCTCTGTGCCAGCGCAAACATTGGGCACCTGCTACATAGCAGATACTGTCCCAGTTTTAGGGATCTTACACGTCCTCATAAAGCTTGTGTTCTTAGAGGGCAGGGAGCGTGGCCCACGCAGTGAGCAAGTCAGTTCATGAGCAGACAGCAGCTCCTGCAAGAGGCCTGACAAAACCCAGTGAGAGCAAATACCTGGCAGGCTCTGAATTCCTTTCCTCTTATGGTTCCACCTAAGACGTCATCTGCAAGTTCATGGTGGACGGTACCTGGCCTTCGTGTCTGCATTCCAGCCTGGGGGACCAGTGCCGTCGCTTCTTCCATTTTTAAATCAAACATGGCTCGAAGCTCGGTGGGCCAGCGCCAGAAACCTGGGATCTTAGAGCCCCGTGGATGCTCTGGCTGCCGGGAGGGTGGGGAGGGCTTGGATAACGGGTCTCTTGGGGCCCCCAGTCCATGTGACTGACAGTCCCTTAAGAGCAATTCCTTGCCCGTGGTCCGATGTGCTACTAAAAGATGATGCTTCAGGAGAAATAAATACGCATGCTCTATTTGGGTACCTCCCTCCTGAGGACACATTCTCTTTCTCCTGAGCCTCTGAGGGACAGACAGATTATCCTGGTTAGTTGAGGTTTGGGTGAACATCATCTCCCTACACCCTCTGATTCCACACACCCATTCCCAGAGCTCTGAGAACAAGAACATTGTGGAATTTCCAAATAGGATGAGACCACAGAGGTGTCTTTCAACTGCCTACCCGGGACAGGATTGTCCTTAACAACATCCACCACAGGTGCTCTTACTTCCTCTGCCCTGACAGGAAGCTCACTACCACCAGATGCCCCCTGTCCCATGGCTCCACGGCCACAACAGATAGAAGCGCCCACCTCCCCCTGAGCCCACCATCTCTGTGCCCCCAGCCTCCTAGCTCCACCATCTGGGGCTGCAGGGCGACCCTGGCAAGCCTCCTGTGCTGGTTGTGGAGACACTGGCACGTGACAGCCATGCAACGTGTTGGCAGGCCTACTAGCCAGCAGAGCCTGCAGTTTCTGTGAATGGCGGGATGGAGTGGTCTCCTGGTTTGGGATACAGTGCTTGAAGCTAGTTCTGCTGGTGATGGGTTAAGTTTTATCCCTCTGATGGGACTTCTCGACAAGCACCTGCTGCTCAGAGTGATCTGCTTTAAGCTAGAGCTGTGTGTGTAGGTGAGCACGTGAAGAACTACACATGGATTCACAAAAACTAAAAAAATGGACACCTGCCCATAGGTGGCCAACTTCCCTTTATTGTGCATACAGAGGGCGTTGGCCTTGTATGTGGGAGGGGTCTGTTCAGCTCTAAAAATCCATAAGCCTATGGCCACTCCACATATACATGTACGAATAGCCCTATCTCTCCTCCATTCTCCCTCTGATGTTGGCCTCTGCTCTTTGAAGAATGCGATCTGGTCCCCCAGGAGTCTGTGCTTCTCCAGGCTAAGCAGTCTGCCTCTTTTAATGAACTGGTGTCAAGATCCTGGGTGCCCTCCAGCTTGTAGGCAACCTCTTTGAAGTGAGGCTCACACTGAGCAGGTTTCCCAGGCTGACCCGTTTACATGATAGGTGCTCACAGCGCCAGTCCCTGCTTCCTCGCATGGAAATGTGCCTCTTGCAAGGTGGGACGAGTCTATGCAGTTATCTGGGTGTTTGGCGACAGTGTGCCTTCTTCAGCTGGGATTTGGAATCCAGAGTCTTATCTGGGCCGAGCACCAGGGCACCAGGCAGAGATGGACGGCTGCCTCCTCCTCAGCCCACAACCCTGATAGATGCTGGCAGGACTTGAAACCTATGGGTCTCCTTGGATTTTGGCACAGGGTGGGTGCCTTTGAGGAGAGCAGGAGGTGGCACTCGCTGTCACCCACTGAGGGAAGGGGCGGCTCCCACAGTCCTGTCTGAACCTCCCCCTTCCCTGTTCTGGAAGGAAGAGGCGGGGTGGCTGCAATGCCGTGCCAAGGCCTGCCCTAGTGTTTTTATTCAAATCAGTTACAAAGCTCTCTGGAGACCAGACCAAAGTGGGGACAAGTGGCTGTTTAACAAAGGGGGAGGGGAAGGCAGGGGATAGGCAGAATCATGCTGGCTTTTGATGAATTTTTGTAAATTTCTTTGAAAGCCACATATGAAGGTCCTGGGCTGGTCCTCAGAGAAGCCCCAGCACAAACCTGTGTCCATTTCCTCACCAAGCACAGCTGCCCGGAAGGCCCAGCGTTCAGGACAGCACCAGACCTCCTTGGCTGGTCCCATCCTCCAGAGGGTTCTGTCCCCACCCCCAAGACTCCAGCTCTGAGAGTGACCACAAGGACAATGATGGATCCAGGGAAAAAAGACCCTTTCCCCTCCCACAACCTCACAACACCCTGCCTGTCTTCCCTTCCACCCCACCCCCCTACACGAACAGTGTGCTTACTTAGGTCTGGGCTTGAATCCTGGATCTTCCACTGATCTTAGCCACCCTGAGTCCCACCTTCGTCATCCACAGAAAGGAGCTGTGGTCCTTACCAGCCAGGAAGGTAGTGAAAATGGAATGGAGGAGCCTGTGTGAGTGCCTAGCCCCGTTAGTTGCTGACAAACATGCTGAACATGAGGACAGGGCTCCTGGGGGAGGGGAAAAAGGGAGACTTGCTAATCCATCACTCAGCACCTGCCCCACCCCTCGTGACAGCCGCTCCACCAGACTCACATCCATAAGGACATCAGGAGGCCTTGTCAAGAGCTGAAGACAAACACCACCAGCCCCACATTCGGTCTCACAGCAATTTTTCAGGGAATGAAGAAATGGAGAAGAGACAGACAATCATCTCTCTGGAGGCCAGATTTGCTGAAATGTCCCCAGTGTACCCTGCCTTGCACTGTGGAGGAGAAGTGAAGACCTGCTTCCTGCCCTGTGAGTGGGCAGGGCTGGACCAAGAGCCATACCGCACGCAGTCTCATTCCAGATGCCTCACCCACCGTAGGACTCTGCTGCCTTGAGAATGTGAGCCTGTGACTCCCAGCCAGAGATGGAATGTTTTGAGTCAGGATACAGAGATGGCTAAGGAAGCTGGATGTCTTGGCCCACCCCTGGCCTGCTCTGCTCTCCTGTGAGCTCAATGCACGATTGGTGGATTGAAGAAGAGGGAGGGGAGAAAAGAGGGCAAAACTTCCAGAAAAAATTATTCAGAGAGTGGGGGCTGCTCTTGGGTTTCCCCCATCTCAAAGCCACACTACCATAGCCTAGACCTCTCTTTGGCTAAACCAGATGCATCCCAGCTCCACCCAAGGTCATTCAGGCATGAAGTTATTAGCCTTTCTTTGGATCCCTAACCTGTGCCAAACAGTAAAGCACCCTGACAGATCATTACCGCCCATCTTGCTAAATTCTGGCTGAAGTGCATTGAGCATACAAAGGTCAGGGAAAGAGTCACAGAGAAGAATGGTTTAAACTCTGCCTCAAAGAATGGCTTAAAAATTGGCAAAGCAAGGGTGATTCAGGCAGAAGGAATCACAGGTGCAAAGGCATGGAGACATGATGGTATCTGAAGCACGTGGGACATATGGAGGCTGTTGTGGGCAATGAGACTGGAGACTTAGCCTACACCATGGAGGGCCTGCATGCCAGGATGCAGGGTTTAGACTTTACTGGTGTTTCACGGTGATTCAAAGCTAAGGAAGGTCTTTGGGCAGCAGTAAGATGTGATCTGATCTTTATTTTGGAAAGCTTTCTCAAGAGGTAAATGGGGGGACCCAATGGGAAAGATGAAATGCAGAAAGCCCAGATTCCAAACTAACAATAGTGAGCCCACAGACTGTCCAGTGAGCTGTGGGCAGGGCTCTATTTAATACTCAAGTCCTTGCCAGAATTGTTAAATATCCTTATCACTGGCACCCCTCCCCTGATCCTGCAACTTGCTTTTAGATTAACCCTCTGAAAACCATTTTCTGGAGAATGAATTATGGCCCCAATGAGGATTAACACTCAAGACCCTTCTTTGCTGGCAGAGACTCGGAGCTTCAAACCCCACTGCAGCTGCAAGACCGTGCAGGATGCCATAATGAGGCTTGTGATATGCATGGGATGCAGCAAGTCCTCTTGGAGGACCCTGTTTTCCGAGCCTCGCCTTCAGCTGAAGAGATAAGAACCTACAACTGAGGCCACAGGAAATGACAAAGCAGTAACTGATCAGGGAGCTGCTGCACAGGGCTCATTATGGTGCTTGCCAGCGGGAGAGACACCCTTATCAGGGAGAAAATTGCATCAGGCCTCCTGAATTACTAGCGATTGGAAGCAGATTTCTTGGGACGCACTTTGTTAGATACCTAATGAGCGGGATACAGGCGGGCAGAGCCCAAGGCCGGCGGGGCGGGGGACAAATGTCTTTGTTAAACAGAATTTGTCAGTTTCCGCTTCAGGTTCCCTAGGGAGGGTTCAGGGCCAGCTAATTGAATTAAGAGCATATGCGCTCCGGCGAGAAGGCTCAGGGCGGGGCGAGAGGCAGACAGGCCGGAAGGCGGGCGCTTTCAGCACCAAGGACAGCAGCTGCATCCTGGCTCTTCTGTAATTGCCAGGGCAGGCTGGAACTGTTGCATTTTGCATGATCAGGGATCTAGGGGATGGAGTGGGTAGAAGGGAGGCAGAAGATGTTAGGGGAGGAGGAGGAAACAGGTGACCCAAGAAGCCTCGAGCCTGTGATGCTATTGGCCTGGTCTGTCTCAACAGACCCTCCTCTGCTGGCAACAGCCAGGGCTGAGAGGCATGAGGAAGGGGAGTCTTCTCTCCACCATGACACTCACGTGGTATGGGGCAGCTGCAGCAGCACAAGGAGTGGTGGGCTGCGCAGCGAGTCTGAGCCAGTACATGGCTGTGCATTGCTTTGAGCTTTCAAAGTAGGTCTCCAATTACAGCCCTAATAAAGCAGGACATGGTGTAGCCACGGAACCAGAATGAGGGGCCACTTATCAGCCCCAAGCTGCCTCAGCTGGCAGGGCAAGGCCTGCCAAATAGAAAAGCAAACAACTAGGCATGTGGGGTGGGCTAGCAGCCTTCACCCCCACCTGGAAGAAGAGGAGAGCTAGGTAAGCCTGGGCTTAAATAGGGAGGAGCTAGTCCCCAAGGCCCTACCGTCTTCTTATCCTCATTTTAGCATTATCTCCCTCTGCCATCCTCCACCCTGACCGCCCACCATTTCGAGCAGCCTGGCCCCTTCCTGTAACCCCAGAGAAGCTCCTTTCCCTTAAGAAGCAAGGACAAGAGGGACAATTGCCTCCCCACAACGTGAGCAGACTGAAGCTGAGCAGTCTGAGTAGGCAGTGTTAAGGAGAAATGAGGCATTGTGTAGGGTATTGGGAACCTCCTGGTGCCACTTACCTCATATGACAAGAGCCACTGCCTCTGAACACTGTTCTTCCCTTTGGGGCTTCTACCACTTGGGAATCTAAAGATTATTCTATAAAAGTCACCCACTCACTTGCCCCAACTCCCAGACCAAGATAGATCCTGGCAAAGTTGATTAGAGCAGAGGATTAGAATCGTGGGCAGGAGTCCTGCAAGGATGGATGTGGGAGGTGGAGGGTACTAGCGTGAAGCAGCTGTGGGATAAAATACAGGCCAGGGCCAGCCATGGAGAGGGCAGAGCAGAGTAGATCCTCTCAGTCTGGCAGGGGCTGCAGGAAGAGCACCTATGGATCAGAAAGGGCAGAAGAGTTGACATTATCTTTCTTTATCTTTTATATCCTTTATCCTTACATTATCCTTATCCTTATCTTTCCTTCCCTCCTGAGAACATCCTCCCCCACAACCTGCCTACCAGAGACTGGCAAGGTGAAGTCTCTGGTCTGGACTGAGGGGTCAGTGTCATTTTAACCTTATCTTTGTGATGAAAAATTAAATTAATTATAATAAATTTCAGAATCCATATAAAAGTACCTGGTGAGTGGATGTGAGGGTGATCTGGCTGCAATATCTGTCACCCCAGTGATCACCAGGTTTGGTTCAGCTGACCTGGCTGGCTAGGCAGGTGTCCCCATCCTCCCTCACCGCTCCCCATGCATCCCTTCCAAAGCTGTGCTCTCTAGATGGAGGAAGACTGTTCTTCTAGCAAGGGTGTATAGTAGCTGCCCTGCCCAGCTAGAACTTCCCAATAAGCTCTCAGGGTTCAGTCATAGAGGAACGTAGGCTAGCCAAGCTTCCAAGACTCCAGACACCCCTAATTGAGGCACCACATGTGACAGTCTGTCTGTCTTTTGGGAAAAAAAAATTTTTTTAAGTACCTGATAAGTGCCCAGCTCTGATCAGGGGTCCAGTACATGTCAGCTCTGGGTCACTGAGTTTACCCAGCTGGTGCTTGGTCCATACAGGGTAGATGTGAGGGAGACAGGCAATGGGGGAAGGGACTCCCTTTGCAGTGTGTCCCCGCTTTCAGAGCTGATGGGGCACCTCTGGAGATCTCTCCCTTGATTTCATTACTTCCACTTCCTCCCCTAACTGGATTATATGGCAGTCTATGAAATCCAGGGCAGCAAGATTGGCTTTCTGCCTGGAAATGAGGAGAGATGTCATTACAGGTCCTGAATCAGCATCTCACCCCAGTCCCAGGGGCCAGCTGGTCAATGGGGAGCTCATCTTTGCCCCGGCTAGCTGTTCTTTCCTTCATTCTGTCCTGTATCCATCTACCCACACATCTGAAAGTGCAAAGACAACAAAACAACCCCAAAGCACCTGATTCAGATGGTATACAGAAGCGCTGGGGTGTTCAGTGGGGAGATTCACAATGACTCTCATCCTCCCTAAACTATAGCCACTGGGAAAGGCAGGTGAGAGAGATAGCCAGGCCTAACGCCCAGGGACAAAACAGGCCCAGGAGTTTTGTTTATGAAGTACAGTAAGTGCCCAGATCAGCCTCAAGGTCACCCAATGCTTCACTCTTCTCATTCCAAAAATCTTCATATATTGCTTTCTCTTTGGAATGATCTGTCCTTGCACCCATCTGACAGGGTAGGTGGGAGATGAGACCCAGACTGGACTGGATTCTTCTGTCCCTGCAAGCCTATTCCTCACTCTACCGACATAAGCCTGAAAAGACTTAATGAATTTCTGCATACCAAATTTTATTTCTTTAATTTATTTATTTTATTAGAGAGAGAGAGAGCAGGGGGACGAGGGAAAGAGGGAAAGGGAGAGAATCTCAAGTAGACTCCCTACCTAGCCTGGAGCCCAACGAGGGGCTCAATCTCACAACCCTGAGATCATGACCTGAGCCGAAACCAAGAGTCCGACGCTTAACTGACTGAGCCACAGAGGTACCCCTAGGAACTTCTGCAAACAAAATTTTATCATGAAAAGGGAATAAAGGAATCATTATGGGAAGGAGCCAAGTGGTAAAGTGAAGGGTTCTTACCCTGATTCATCCGGTTCATATGTGTGGGTTTTTATAGAAAGAGTGTCACTTTAAGGGAGGCCCACCCGTGCTTGTTCTTCCTCTGTTTGTTCAGGGTCAGACATTCAGGCACCTCTAACCCTGAGCATATCCTGTGCTGGTTGGCACTGTGCCCATTGTTCTATTTACTTCTAGCACAGATGGTGGCATGTTTATCCGCTATGTGGCCAAGACAGAATTCCAACAACTGATGTAGGGTAGAAGCGGATCATCTTGGAGATCCCTACAGCCTTTGAACAACATACACGTGTTAGGGCTAACCATGGGTTTCCAAGAGAGTTTTAAACTAATCTCTCCTCTGAGGAAGCATTACACATGTCCCTAAGCCCAGGAAACATAAAGTTTGGGCAGAAAAAAGAAATGGCAAATGAGCTTAGGATTAGAGAACAGTGTGAGAACAGAGAGTCAGCTGCTGGGCTGGAAGATCCCAGAAAAGCTTTGAGCAAGTGTGGGTGGGGGAAATCAAGATTTCCTGGAGATGCTGGTATCTGAGTGAGGTTGAGCTCTAGATCGGCAGAGATGAGAGCTGCAGTCATGTTAAGGGGAGAATGGAAGAGGAAAAAGAACCTGGAAGGACAGGGAGGAGGCCCAGAAGAGCAGAGAGAGAGAGGAGACTGTTTAACAGGTGATAGGTGGGAGGCTAAAGGCAGACGTGGAATGGAAAAGAACTCTTCCCAGCAAAGGGTATCAGAGGAGAATGGCGATGTTCGAGGATGATGTTCCTGCACCAAATGTGAGAGTCTTGGATGGCACGGTTGGGTTATTCCTGCGACAAATAGTTATCAAGCACATACAATGAGGCAGACAGTGGGGATAAACAAAGTCTCTGCTGACATGTCACTTATATTCTAGTGTGGGGATGAGAGGAAAGCACACAGTAAACAAGAAAAAATCAGTTTTTTCAAGTTTAACTTTCTGGTAGAGTTAAGTACTATGAACAGTAAAAAGGGATAATGTGAATAGACCATATATTAGAGGAGAGGTGACTTTAGAGAGGGTGGGCCTCTCTCTTGAAGGCCAGGGCCTCTCTGGGAAGAATATGTCTGGGTAGAAATCTGAATGATGAGAAGAGGACAGCCATGGAAAGACCCATGAGTCTATCTGTACAGAGAGCACAGCAGAGGGAAAGGCCCTGAGGCAGGAGAGATTTGCTCATAGGAGGAATGCCAAGGACAGTGTGGTAAGGCCCCAGGGAGTGAGGGGGCAGGTGGTAGACAGGGGCCAGGCATGCCCGACCTCCTGAGCTACAAAGAGGAGAGGCTTGGGAGTTGGGGGGACATCTAGAAAGGACATCTGTGGTAGAAATACACAGAAATTTCTTTGCACCTTCTCTTCCCAGAAGCCGGAAGACTTCTTGACTCCAAACAGCAGCCAGGTTCTGCCCATCCTGGACCCCAAGATCTTAGATGAGAAGCTGGGTACCATCCGTGAGTCCTGGTCCAAGGCCACAGTGAGCTCTAGTATGGACTCCAGCCCATCTGCCTCTCAGGAAACGGAGATAGAGCCTCAGGTGCCCAAGATGTCCCATGAAATGGTGAGTGTCTCCACCCAGTGCTAGGAGGGCCAGAGCGGCGATAGGGGTCACAGGGAAGGGCTTTGATTGTCACCTGGTTCACTCCTCTAGTGGCAAGGAGACCTCCCTTCAGGAATCCTCTGTATGTGACTTACTCCCAAGCTAACATGTTGGAAGGCATGGATTCTTCTTTTACAGAGTTTCTTCACCTTTTGAAAGGAACTCCCACACAATTTCCTTCCAAGGAAACCCTTGGAACAGTTGGAACAGACAGGGGTCCATTGACTTAAGCAGGGATCAGCCCAGAACTTTCTCAGGAGCATGTCCTCTAGGTAAGGGGATGCCCCTCTGAATCATTAGTTCTAAGTTCTCAAAGAGGAGATTGGGGCTCAAAGAAAAGAGGTCACCATCTTTGGTCACAGGGTCTTTGTCCTTGGTCATGAAATTTGAAGTTAATCAGATGCTGGGAAAGGGTTGGTGAAGTTGGCCAAGGTGGTGGCTTACTTTGGTGAGGGGTCAGTGCTGAATCCTGGCCCCTTAATGCAGAGAGGTATAGAGCAGGCCACCAAAAGACAGTCCAGTCGAAGTCCCCACTTGGCGTACCACAGGTGGATTCATGTATGTCTTCCTCCCTTCCTCCACAGCGGATCCCATGGGGAACGCTGATCAGAAAGATCCTAAGGAAAGGCCCCAGCCAAGGCCACCATCCCCTGGGGAAGCCCTGGGACTCCCCCTCTCAGGACCTGCCCCTCTCCACCGACAGCCTCCTCATCTTCCCCTGGCACTTCTGCACCTTTCTGGAACACGTCCCGTCTGATGATTAGGAAGGGTTGCTGTCTGCTGGGTGTGCCCAGATGCTCCCACGGGGACTGCTCCTGCCCACCCTGGCACAGGAGCCAGAACACCCATGGGCCACCTTCTGACACTCCCTTCTCTCACCTCTGCCCCTTGGGAAAGCAGCACTCAGGGCTCACCTGCCAGCTTGGCTCTCAACCGGGTTGAAAATAAATATGGAGACCTTGTCTTTGGAGACTTTGGCAGCATGAATAGTGCCTACGGTCAGTCTCTGTCTTCTCTTCAGGATTCAAATGTAAGAGATGACACTGGCCTGCTCACAGGAGCCAAGAGCAGGAACTGTTCTTGAGCAAGAGGCCAAGTAACCATTGTGAGTCATGGAGGGGAAGACAAGAAAGAAGTCGCCGCAAGGGCACTAAGACAAGATTCTGGGAGGTTCTGAATGCATACAAGGAAGGTTAGGACTCCCCTATACCCACAGGCTATCAGGGCGGCCGTGAGTTGGGCACATGTGTGCAGGGAAGCGTGCCCCTTCTGGAAATCTCCCAGCACTCCCGTCGGTGGGCTGGTCCCTCTACCCTCCCTCTTGCTGGGCACCTGGCAAGATGGTGGTAAATACTGGGCCATGTGATGGAACCCCTGGCTGGACAGCAAGGCCATCAGAAAGAACCTTAGAAGGCGTCTAGTCCAATCTCCTAATTTGATGAAGGATGGCAATGAGGAGGCCTCAAGGTGGGGTGACCCTGCCCAAGGCCTCCTGATGCCACTGTCCCATGTTGCCTTGCTCATAACCAGATGAAAACAGGTAGCTGCAGAGGCCTGTATGCCCATCCCTGCACTGTTCGGCCAACCTGACACCACTGGGTCCCTCAGACGCCCATGCCGTATTCAGTACACCAGGCCTGCCCTTCTCCCTTGCCCATCACAGCCTGTCAGACCCAGCCTGTCCCCTCCTGGTGCCTGACTCTTGGTTCCACTCCGTTTTCCCTCCCAACCCTGCCTTCAGTCCTCCAACCCATCAGTTGTCCCTTCCTCCCTCTCTCTCTCTCTGTGTGTGTGTCTTTCTCCCTTGGCTCAGATTTACCATCTGGCTTTTCCCACTTCTGATCCTGTGCCCTAGTTTGGTCCTGGAGACCCAGCCCCCAGCTCCAGCTCCTACCCGCTTGTCAGAGCCTGCAAGAACCGGGGCAGGACCCAGACACCCACATGGCCAGCAGACCCCCGTCCCAAGCAAGAGAATGTGGGTGGGTATCAACAATGGGCAGCTCCGTGAAATCACAGGTAGCTGTGTAGCAATGGGTCACTGTTCCATAGCAACAACACAAAATTACATAGCAATCGACAAGCTCACACAACAGGAAACAAAGTGACAAGCACTAGAATGCTGCCAGGGAGCAGCAGACTGTAGTTACAGAACAATAGAGGAGTCCAGCCATACACGCTCTCCCCCAGCACTGGACGATAGGACACGCAAACACAGGCCATGGGTATGAGCACACATGTAGTGTGCAAGCCACAGACAGAGTCACAGAACAAGAGAAGAGACTGGAGCAGCCCTGGAACACATCTGGGTGGCAGTGGCTCCAGGCACCCTCACAGTGGATGACTCCTGGGAGGCTGGGGGGACGTGGCAGTGGACCCCCGATGGCATGACGGTGGTTGAGTGGGGAGCCAGCGATGACCCGCCTCCCTCCTCTCTCCGCCTGTGTGCTAAGGCTGTTAGCATCTCAGCAGCTCCGGATTCCTGGAGTGTATCTGTCTAGGAGCATGGTCCCCAAAGCCCAAGAAGCAATTTTGCTTCTGAGTCCCTCCAGAACCTACTCTGGCTTAAGAGGAAATGGAACAATTTCTGGAGGAAGGAGCACCTTGGGAAGGGAGAAGGGAGTGGAGGGAACGTGGGGTCTGTGCCCTCTCTGCCTGGAGGCCGCAGAGGCTCCCCACTGCCCCAGGGCCTGCCAGTCTCAGCCGCATAGCCCCAACGAGCCCCAGCAGGCTCCCTTCCCCTAGTGTACCCTTGGGTCCGCCTTCACACCCAGCAGCAATCCATCTCGGACTGTTGTTGTTTTTTTTTAACCCCCCACCCCTCGGACTGGTTTTAACATGCCTTTCAGGTGCCACTTTGTCCACATCCTGTCCTGAGTGGGTTCCCTGAGACCGGGGTCCCACGCTGTGGCCTCAGGTCAGTTGCAGGCTTGGCAGGGCTTGGCAGGGCTGGAGGAAGCCTCTACTTCCCTTCTGAACAGCCCAGGAAGGCATTTTTGGAAGACGTGGGCTTTTGAGTGTGAAGAGTGCAACATTAAGAGTCCTGTTGAACTTGGTAATTCCAAAACATTAAACAACTTGTAAGCATTGCCCTTCACCCCCAGACCCCACCCCCTCCCCAAGCCCACCTCATTCCGAGCCAGGCAACTTCAAGAGTGGGGAAGATGAGGGGCTGGTTCCATTCACAGAGAGTTTATAAACCACCTGCCCTGGTCCAGGATTCCGCTGCCCCCCCTCAACCCCGCCTGCTCCTTGGCAGCACCCAGCAACCTTAGCAATTCCTCCAGCCTGCCCAAAAACCAGAATCCCACCCCCACCTCAGCCAGGTGCGCAGTGCTGTGTCCAGCTGTGCAGGGGGGAGGGTGGGGGAGGAAGAGGCCAAGGCCCTGAGCCCTGGAGGCTCTCAGCCGGCAAGAGCAAGCCACACTCCAGGAAGCAACAGAGCGACACAGAGCGGCACACAGGAAATATTTGGCAAGGGATAAATGGCAAAGGGGCATGGCCCAGATCATTTATCTTCTTAAGTGTCACGCTCACCCTGTGTTGCTGGGAACACCTAGTGAGCCCTCAATAGAGAGAGAGGAGCAAGGAAGGCTTCCTGGAGGAGGCAGAAGTACGATTCAAGACTTGTGCGTTTCAGTGTTGTTTGTAGTGCTGAAATTCCAGAACGGGATCTTCATCCTCTTCTCTCTGGCTCCCTCCCTCCATTCACCATACCTTGTTTTCCCTCTCTCTCACTCTCTTTCTGTGTCTCTCTCTCCCCAGCCCCCATGTCTGCCTCTCCCTGCTTCTGCCTTTCTTTTTTTTTTTTTTTTTAAGATTTTATTTATTTATTTGACAGAGAGAGAGAAAGACCACAAGTAGGCAGAGAGACAGGCAGAGAGAGAGTGGGGGAAGCAGGCTCCCTGCTGAGCAGAGAGCCCGATGCAGCTCCATCCCAGGACCAGCTCCATCCCAGGACCCTGGGATCAGGACCTGAGCCGAAGACAGAGGCTTTAACCCACTGAGCCACCCAGGCGCCCCGGCTTCTGCCTTTCTTTGGTTTTCTCAATTTCTTTCTGAGTCTCTGGCTTTCTCTCTCTCTCTGACTCCCTCTGCTTCCCTCCCTCCCTTCCTTCTTCTTTCCCTCCCATGCTCAGAGGAGATTTGTGGCAGACCAGAGGCCCTCATACCAGCAGATGAATAATTGACAAGGGTTGTTTAAAGATTCAGTGGAGTTTTTCCAACCTCCCCACACTGGAATAACTCATT
Organism: Mellivora capensis; assembly: GCA_004024625.1. NCBI lineage: Eukaryota > Metazoa > Chordata > Mammalia > Carnivora > Mustelidae > Mellivora > Mellivora capensis. Next base: position 61,255 of record PISX010000906.1, read on the forward strand.
TCTTTCATTCTCTCTTTGAAAGCCTTTTCCCCCCATCCATCTCTCCCCTTCCTTGTCCCCACACGCCCCCCGCCCCCCCGGGCACAGCTTTCCTCTCTCTCCCTTTCTTAAGTCTGCCAGACCCCAGAATGAACCCTTGATCCTCATTTCTCTAACTTCACCTCCCCCTCGCACCACCCCATTTAACCTCTCCTAAGGGTGGTGGGTTGAATTCAGCTCCTCTGGATGCCATTTCCCCAAGAAAGAGGGCCGCATTTCATGGGCAAGGAGAAGAAGGAAGGCCCAAGGTACTGACCCCTCTCAGATGGCACAGCAGCAGTGAGGTTGGGACCACGGGAGGGCAGGCCTCCCAGCCCAGGGACACCCCCCCGCCCCGCCCCCCAGGCAGGTGGAGAGGGACTGGCTCTGTTTCACCTTCCCAGGATGGTTCTGAGCACCATGTCCCTGAGCTTCGTAACACAGGAGAGCTGCTTACCCTGCTCTAACTGCCCCATAGGGCCAGATGGAACTGAGGAGGGGCCTTCATAAAGGGGCGGGGGATGGGTGGTGTCACAGAGATTCCTGGGAGCGTGGTCCTGCTTCCCTGCCTGGAGTGGCTGGCCCAAGGGTGCCCAGCCATCCCTGTTTGCCCACAACTGAGGGGTCCCCGAGCCGTAGGACTTGCAGTGGTAAACCCAAGACGGACTCAGGCAAACCAGGAGGAGGGTCTCCCTGTGTGGCATGGGCCCTCCCCTCTCCAGCCCTGCTCCCTTGGTGGTTGCCACACCCTCAGCCACCCGGCACATACCCTCTTCCCACCCAGCCCTGCCCCACACTGTCCCCTGCTCTCACAGAGCTCTCACCACCTCCCTGTAGTGACCTTGAACTCCCTTCTCCTCTCTGGGCCTCAGTTCCTTCCTCTGTCAGCCGAGGAAGTTGGAGCAGATATCCTGGAGTCCCACGGGCTCCTGTGCTGTGACCAGAGCCTTGGTCCTGCCCTCAGGCCCCTGCCCAGGATGAGGTCCACAGGCTGGTGAAGCTGAGCAGCTCAGGGCAGGTCCCGCTCCCCAGGCACCACCTGGTGGCAGGTGACAGGTCCTGCTTGCGACCACATCCGTGACTTGCAGGAATGGCCATCTGGGGTGATGGGGGCCCAAAGTCCAGGACCCTGGGGTTGGCCCCCAGGAGCCACAGGGACACTGACTCCAACCTGGGAGACAGATCCCCACCAGGGGGCCCTGATACTTGGGACCACAAGGGGCAGAGAAAACAGGAAAATCAGAGTGAGACAGGGAGAGAGAACGTCCAGCCATCTGGAACTTACCTCAAGAGCCTCCAACCAGAAGCACCTGACTCGGTCCCGGCCTCCCCACAGCCAACAACCTCCCCACAAACCACCAGACACGTTCCTGAAACATGGCTGTCACCTTATTCCTCTCGCTACAGCCCCCCACCGTCTGCAGTCCCCAGCTCCACTGCCCAGTGCCCACAGCCCCCCATTTGCCAGGTCTGCCTTCTGTCTTCTGTCCCATCACCTCTGCAAGCCCCCCGTCCTTCCTTCTGGCCAGACGCCCAAGAAGGGACATATGCTCATCACATAAGCACCTTACTACACTCACCCACACCAGCCCTCCCCAGCTCAGTCCCCTGAACTCCTGCAGCCTCCCAGCTCTGAGTCCAGGAGCTGGCACTAGGGGGAGGGGCGATCCTAAACACAGATCTTGGAGTATGTCCCTGTCACAGCAAGCTGCCGGACTCAGCTGAGCCCCTCAACAGCTCCTGACTCTGTCCTTCTCTTCTTCTACCAGTTCTTACACATACGGAGAGAGAGAAAGAGGGCAAGCTCACAAGTGTTTGAGGAAGGGAGGGAAGGAAGAAAGGTAGGAAAGAAGCAATTAGGAGACCATGATCAGGTGCCCTGTTCTCCAAACCCCCCACGACCCTTCCTCCCCTTCTCTTGTGAAGCCCTAGCAGACTTCGGTCTCCACCACTCAAGAGCTGTGTGGTCACGCCACCTCTCTGGGCCTGTCTCCTCATTGTTAAGTGGAGGGAATGCTCTCCCCTGTGCCCCTCCTAAGGCCACAAGGAGGATTAACAAGAGCAGATGGCCCTGTGCCGGAAACCTAAGGGCTGTCCACTGTGTGTGAGGCTTAGGACTGATCACAGAGCTCATAGGCCCTTCGAGATGGAGGGGGAAGCAGGGGTGGGGGGAAGTACTAGTTTTACAGACCTCCGCCCTCTGACCCTTTCTTCAGATGGGCCGTTCCCAGACCCCTGGCCCACTCCTCTCCCCTCCTTGCCCCCGCCCTCCAAGTCTCTGGTGGGCCATTCTCCTCCCCCATCCATCACCTGGGACTAAAGAGATTAATAAACAAGACTCATAACTCAGCGGCTGGGATGCAGCAGATATTTACGGCTCCGTTTCAATTTGCAGAGAGATTAAGTGTTTGTCGATTTATTGTCTCTTGGTGTGTGTGAGCGCCGAGCAAGGCCCCCCACAGGCCAACCGCCCTCCCCCACTCCACATACTCACACACTTGAGGGCATACCACCCCCCGCCTGGTCCCTGGAGCGGGCAGGGAGCCCGGTACTCCCCAGCTCTGGAAAGCCACTGGAGTGGACTTGTCTTCCTGATCAACTTGACCAGAGAGGCAAGGGACCTTGGCCCCAGGAGCAGGGCCCCCCAGCCCATAGAACAGGGTTATTAGACAAGATGGGGGTACCATCTTTAGACGATTCAGAGGGTCCTTCCTGGTCTTCCTCCATGCTCATTTCTTCCCGTGGGACAAGGGTCCATGGGGCTGGGAAAGTGTGCCCTAGAGCTCAAGGTCCACAATTCTAGATCACTTTCTGGGTATTCAACACCCCAGGATTCCCTGCTCAGATGGACCTGAGCCTCCTCTTGAGAACCATGCAGGCCACCCTAGAGTGTTGTACTTTCAGGGAGAAGCCTGGCTAGGCGCAGGGGGTGGGAGGGAGGGTGGCACACAGATATTAGGGATTGGATCTGGAAGGGGAGGCACATGTCCGTCTGAAGAGAAAGACCCCCAGCCCAGCTGGGGAGGAGTCTGCAGGGACCAAGGGACTGAGACAGCCTGGGGAGACTTGTGGGAAATGGGCCACCAGCCCCAAGGGCTGCCCCAAGTAGGAGAGTGCTTGAGGAGCCAAGAAAGGGGGCACAGAGAACAAATGTCAAGTGCTTCCTCACTCCCACAGACCTCGAGCTGCTCCCTCCTTCCATGTTGACGTTGTAGTCTGGCAGAGGCATTCATTAATTCATTCGTCAGTCAGCTTTCTGCACAGGTGCCATGTGCCACACCCTGTTACCTCACTGTGCAGGTGATAGAGAGTCAAGTCCCGTCTCCACCACTCAAGAACTGTGTGACCTTGGGTAAATCACTCCACCTCTCTGGGCCTGTCTCTTCCACTGAGTGGAGGGAATACTCTCCCTGTACCCGAATGTTGAGGCTTTGGAAAGGATTAACAAGAGAGTGGATGGCAGTGCTGAGGAAACCGAGGGTGCCTCTCCCCTTTGCAGAAGGCATATTAATAGTCGCGATGTTCATGGGCCCTTCGAGCTGGGGAAAGGGCAGGGCAGGAGGGAGCGGCATACCTCACCCAGGCCTCCCCCTCTGACCCTTCTCCGGAAGCACATCCCCAAGCTCAGTGACAGTGATAAAAAGGTAGCTCCCTACAAAAGTCCCTGTCCCTGAGGAAGCCCCAGTTCAGGAGGAAAGACACATCGGGGATCCGTGCAGGAGGGTGACCAGAACTGGGGTGCAGTCTGCTCAAGGGATTGTGGGGGCACAGGGGGGAGCATCCCTAACCCTAACCCCTATCCCACCCTGCCCCAGATTTCAGTCATCAGTGGTTGTTGCCATGAAAGCCGTGACAGATCTTGGATTTGTTGGTAGAAAAGAAGTATAGGTTAGTGAACTCGTTCCTATAAGAGGAATCTGTTAGGTTGAGATCGCCTGTGTGTCTGTGTGTCCATCTGCCTCCATACCTCTCTCCCAGGTGAGACAGCGTTGGCCTGGGGTCTCGCCAAGAGAGATTGTGGGGGTCCTCAAGCTACTCCCTTCCTTCCAGGCTAGTCCTCAAGATAGGACCTCAGTTTCTTTTTCTGTAAAATGGGGAAAATGTATTCCAGCAGTGAGAGACGAGGAAGTCTTAGGGTGTGGAGGTGAGAACTTGAAGGAATAGATGGGACAGAGAGTTGGCCAAATCTGGGTCTGCCCCCAAGCACCTAAAGATCGGGCTGAGAAGGGATGTGGGTGAGGGGCCCACTGGAGCAGAGCCCCACCCCCACTCCCCAGAGGAGCAAGAAAATTAACAGCCAAGGGTACATGGGCTGAGAGGGGCACCTAGAGACCTGGGTCTGGTTCTGACTCTGCCTCTGACCTGAGCAGTTGGCCCGCCTGCAACCCTCTCCTCTCTGGGCCCCAGCCTCCCTTCTCTGCAATGAGGGGCCTGGTCTTGATGATTTCCTCTTTCATCGGGCAAACAAAGCAGATGTAGTTAGGATAACCTCTGGCTCTGCCCCGTAGGGAGTCAGCTGGTACCACGTTCTATCACTGCCCATCTCAGCTCCCAATTAAGCACTGGGTGGGTGGGGCAGAGACACAGCTCTCTCAGTAAATAAAGCCCAGATCATGAGGCCATAAATTGCTGAGGGCTTAAAGCATCTACTGGTGAGGGTGAGAGGGACTACAGAACCAGGGTGACACTTGGGAAATGGGTCCCATTCCTTCTGCAGACTGCCAGTTTAGCCCCCCTTTTGATAATGCCAATTATATCCACCCGTCCTTGTTGAGTTCTTACTTTGCTCCCAGAACTTTCATCATCATCTCATTTCCTCCTCACACCAACCTGATGAAGGACAGACAGTAATCATCCCACTTTATGGTTAGAGAAAGTGCGGGAAACTCAGTAGCCCTTCCAGGACCCTAGGGCAAGACTGAGGGAGAACACTCATTGGTCCAGCACAGGTCTGAGGTCTGAGGGCCCCTGTTCCTGCTCCCGCAGCTGCCTTTGCCGGGCCTCGTGACTCAGAAGTCAACAGCCTGCTGAGCTCAACTCAGCGTTCCCAGTCCATCTGTCTGGATGGGAGGGCTGCCTCAGTTTGCTGGTAAAACACCAAAACAGAGCTCAGGGGCTGCAGGTCTCCTCCCCAGGCCCACCCCAAACCTTTGAGAGTATAGGCATAGAGGTCCTAAGCACCATATGTCTGAACTCTACGTAACTGAAAAGTCATCAATTAAGCCATAGCTAACAAACTATTAATTATGTTCTACTCTTCCTTCACAAATACACCTTATTAACCACCTCCAAGAGTTCCCCGATTCCACATTGGATCCTGGCAACATGGGGGAGAGCAGATCCCAGCCCCTGCCCCTAGACCCCCATATCCTAGGAGACATCCCCTTTGCCTCTAACTGGGCTGTTTCCATCCCATATCCTAAGGGTCCAGTGACTATGTGAGACCTTTCACGCAGCCGTCAGGAAGACAGGCCCGGGATAGGAGGGAACTCCAGAGTCCCAGGTCTCAGGGCTGTGGTCTGGAAGGGTGCTTGGGCTCTGGCTGGGCGCAGCTCCTTGGCCCTACCAAGTCCTCAGCCCGTGGGGAAGGTGGCAGCCCTGGGATGGCAAGAGCAGGACCCTCTAATACACCGGGCCCAAGACAGGGGCCCTGCTTGTCCAAGGCTAAGGGCAGAATAGCCCCTCCCCCAGAGCAGTGACTCTATTAGGCTCCTGAGCTCCGATTAAATGCTTTTCAGTACAATCCAATTTCCTCCTGACATGAACTAGAAAAGCCCAGTCTGTGCACACGCGCCTGCGCAGGCGCACACACACACACACACACACACACACACACACACACAATACATTTGGTGTTAAATATCCAATCCGCTCCAAAGATAATAGAGAAGGGCCAGTTCACTCCCAGTTTAATCAGATAAAATGCCCATTCATCGGCTCCTGCCAGCAGCGGAGGTCCCCTCCTCCAGCCCACCAGGACTAAGTGGAGGGGGCCCGCGGGAGGGGCTGCAGGAGAAGGGCCCAGGCCAGAGTGGAGGGGGAACCTTGGGGAGGAGAACTGGGCTGAGTAGGTGGGCTGTGCCTTTAAATCTTCAAGGAGGGGGGACTGCGGTGCCCACGGGGGACTAATTATCCTTCATCCTTTAGCCAGCTCTTACTCAAACAGACAAAAGGGGGGCTCTGGCAGCCCCAATGGCGTTAAGCCTTTGCAGCAGGTTTTTCATTCTCAGACATGCAAATCCACCATGGCAGGGTGGACCCTAGGGATGGCTGAATAGTGGTATGGGGATCCGGGAGGGCCCGCGAGGGCAAGGGCCTGGCGGCTGGACCCCCACTCCCAGAGGACGGTTTTGGGAGACTAGAGGCATCTCACTCTCCCTCCTCTGGCTGTGTGGGGAGCCCTGCTTCACAGTTGGGGAGAGCCTTATGGAGGCCAAGAAGAAGGTCCTTCCCGCTCCTTAGGTGGGGGGCTCCCTCAGCAAGCTGGCTCAGAGACCAGGAGCTGACAGCTCAGATGGGGCCGTCCTGCACTCTTGGCCCCCTCCAGTCTAGGACATAGCCGGCAGGTAACCTCTCCAGAGCATAAATCTAGGTGTTGCCCTTCCCCAAAACCTGTCTGTGGCTCTCTCACCTACAGCATGAGTCCCTCAGCCTAGTGGCCCCCGCGACCTCTGAAGTCTGTGCCCCCACCCAGAATATTCTACCCACGCCTAACCCTGATGGTATCCGCTCACAGTTTCAAACCTTGGCTCCTCTCCTCTGCCTGCCTTATGTCCCCTCCCGCACCCCCACTCTAGGTTCCTGGCACACATAGATGCTCAGTACACATGTCCAAGAAATGCATAAAGTGCCCCTTCCCAGGTAACCACATAACCCAGGGAGAGGTCAGGTCTGGATCAGAGACGGGAGGTTTGCTTTTGCGCTCAGCTCCCAGCCAGCAAGGAGCTCAGTTTTTCTAGCTGGGAAATGGGATGGTGTAGGCTGGCTGCCAAAATCCCGGTGGTGCCTGGAGAGGGCTCTCTGAGTGGTGAAGGGCTTTTGGCGTCTTATCATTTGCAGCAAGGTGAAGAGGATAGTGTAGGGGAGAGAGCAGTTAACAGAGGCCAGATTCCATCTCTCTCAGTCCTTCCAAGACCCTCTTATCAGACAACCTCCCTTGGGGAGTCCATTCCCACTCTGTACGGGTCTCTGTCCTACCTCTCCAAGTCCTCTGCCCAGTTGAGAATTTCACTGCCATCTTGGCAAGAGGGGCCTGGGGCCTTGGCCTTAAAAGTGGGAGGGGAGCTTAAAAATTCTGGGAGGCAGGTCCTGAGGCAGGAGTAAGGATGGGCTTTAGTGCAGAAGGTCTGGCTAATCAGGATTAGATCCTGAGGCTGATGCCTAGGCCTGAAGTGGGCAGGGGCACAGGCATCCCAGGAGACTGAGTTGGTGGTGGGGGGAACCCCCAAGCAATGGGAGAACCCCCTCCCCTCACTGCTGCCTGTGTTGTGAATGTCTGGGCTCGGGATGATTCATGGGAGGGAATGAGTCATGAGGAGGAAAGTAGCCAGGAGAGGCCACGTGACCAGCAAGGTGAGAAGAATTTGGGAGGGACCAGCAGCCATGAGGCTCCGTCTCCAAAGGCAAAGGGTACACAGGGGTTTCCAGAAGCACTGCCCAAGAGTCTGAAAGCAAAGACACTCTGCGAAGCCTGGCAGAAATGGAGTATAGTTTCTAGCAACTCAGGACCGGGGAGAATGTGCTCCCTAGGCTGGAGGCAGGAGGGACAAACCAGCCAGAAAAGGTCCCCAGCCAGTGAGGATGAGGGGTGAGGAGAGGACATAACGGCTCCTAAGAACTAATCTAGATGGGATTGGAGAGGCGGAGACAAAGTAGGTGTTCCCCCAGGGACGGGGACCTACACATATTCAAACCCCAGGCACCTTCAAGGAACGCCCAGCCGTGCCCTCCTCCCCTCCAGAACACCCCTGGGAGTCTGCTCCATCTAGCTCACCAGACAGCACATTTGGAGCAGAAGACCCTCTCTCTCCACTGATTGGCAGTGCTGGCTTTCTAAGGTGACCACTGAGAAAGAGGGAGCTCCAACTCCCCAAGTCCCTCACTCCGCTCAAGATTGTCTCAGCCTCCTTGGATCCCTCCAGATCCCCAGGTGTCCCCAGAGCCTGGCAGGTGGCCCCCAGAACATTTCCCCTTCCCCACCAGAAACCCAGCTCTGCGGCTTGAGGAGGGGACAAAGAATGAGAAGCAAGGGGCACACCCACCTCCACAGAAACGATGAAAGGGGTGGGGGGTGAAAATAGCTTAGAATTCACACCTGGAGAACACAAGAACCTAAAGAAACAGCCCTCTGTCCTGCATTCCCAATCCCCTCCAGCTGAAGACCGCCAAGAACACACCTATAATCGAACAGAGTTGGGTTTATTGCTTCCCTGTGGCCAAGGGGTGGGGGTGGAAGGAGACAGCAGGCCGGGTGTGCTGGGAAGGACAGAAGGGATTCAGCTCAGGTCAGGTGGTTTGGGGGAAGGTTCGAGGACAGAGGGTTTGGGTCTGGTTGGATGCTCTCAGGAGGGGAGCTAATTCTCATCCAGAAGGCAGGAGAGACAGAACGGGGCTAAAACCATCCTTGGTGAAGAAGCGGCCCGCACTCAGTTTGGCCAGGGAAGGCTGCTGTCTTGGTCATTTTTGTGGTTTGAACAATGTTCACGTTTTATCTGTGTTCAGACAGGACCACAGGGCGGCCTTGTTGTGGTCTTGCTCCCTCCTGGTCAGAAAGTGGCTTTCTGTGAGTTACACCTGGGTGTTCTCCGTCTCTTGACCGACTCTTGATCTCAGCTCCAGTCTTGATCTCAGGGTCGTGAGTTCAGGCCCCACATAGGGCTCCGTGCTGGGTATAGGACATACTTAAATTTTAAAAAATGAAGAAGAAGAAAGGTGCTTTATCTGATGGTGTGAAGTGATGTCCAGGCCAGCTCCTGGCCCCTGGGGCTGCTTTGCTCTCCCTCGGGAGCTGCTGGCAGGGTGAGCGGGGAGAGAGGGAACGGGCATGTGTTATCCACACACCAGCGTCAGGCACTGCGCTCGACCCTAGACAGACTCTGCCCTCCTAACCTTCACCCCAGCCTTCTCCCCACTGTACAGCTGATGAAACTGAGGCTCAGAGGGGCAAAGCACTCTCCAGCAACAACCCTAACAGGGAAAACCGGAAGGTAACTCTGCGCTCCCTGGGTTCGAAGTCTTCACCCCTGTGCCCTTGGCCTGGAGGTTGAGCTCCATGGGCTCCGCAGGACACAGGACTCTAACTTGTGCCCCCCCCCCCCCCCGCCACGCATCCCAGTGGGGCATCTCTTGCTGCCCAGGCTCAGCCCAGCTGTCACAGGCCAGCCACGGTGTCAGCAGCCACCCGGCCACCTGGCTGGTCCCCTGCGCCTAGAGGTGTGAGGGGTAATGAGGCCCCGTAATTAAGGTTCCTGGCAATGCGGCCTGGAGATTTATAGACAGGCTTTGTCAATAAGCATGCTCTGGCTGTGGAGCCAGGAAGACATCGATAAGTGCTTGTTACAGCTTCTCCCCCTCCCTGCCCTGCCCCCCCAAACCTCTCCCGGGCCTGTCAGGCCGCCTGTTCGCAGCGCCTATGTACACAGGCTTCGCTCAATTAATTTGCACTTGTTGGCACCATCTGTTCTTTTCCTGTGTCCTTATCAGGCGTGTGTGGGTCCTACATCCTTCTCAGCTGTGCTCCAGAGCAGGGACAAGGCACCCACCCTCAGACCGGGGCTCCTCAGGGTGGGGCACTGTCTCCTCCCTCAGGCTAGGACTCCTGAAGTTTCGGCCAAGACTTCCTCTTCCTTCATCTTCCTTCCACACCCCTTCCTCCTCACCCTGGGGAGCTATGCTCAGGCTGAGACCCTGGGAGAATCCCTGCAAGCTTGACCCCACTGGGCAGGACCTTGACCTCCAGAAAAAGCCCCCAGACCCCAGTCAAGCCGTCTCCTGGCAGGCTGGCTGCCCCTGGGGCCTGAAAACCAAGGGCTCTGGTTCTGGTCCCGGCTTTGGCTCCTACAGCTTGAGGATGGGAAAGTGCCTGTTCCAAGAACAGTAACGTCACTGAGTCACAGGGTTGGAGGGGGCTCTTGAGTAGGGTGGGTCTAGAGGTCTAGACTTGGGCAGTCCCCAGAACAGGGTCGGCATGGCCTGGTGGCCCCAGGATGCCAGGCAGATGGCCCACCCGGACAACTGAGAAAAGGCAGCATCCTAACAATGCCTGCCCTTGGCCTTCTCCCCGTCCCAAGGCTCTTGGCAGCCAGCATCCCAACCCTGCTCCTCTCAGACCTGCCCTAGCCTCCAGAAGGGTCTCAGCACCTTCCAGCTCTGCTGGACTGTGCCTCCAGTCCTCGGCACTGATTTTCCAGGTGGCCTGGCTTTCCCAACCCTGGGGGGATGACTGTCAAGCTGGCTGTGCCATGACCGTGCTGTGGGGTGCTGCACAACCTCTCGCCCTCACTGGGCTCTGGGGGCCTCACGCTGGGCATATTCACAAGGAAACCAGGCCTTATCCTGGGAGTTATCTTTGGAAATTCATAGTCAGTGTCTAGCTCCAGCCCAGCCCACCTCTGTTGACCATAACCTGCTCCACAACTGGGCCTTGGCCTGGCATTCAATGCCCCTGAAGCCACACCAGCTTCATCTCCCACCACCCGTCCTCACTGTCTGTCTACACTTCCCCCAGGTGCCAGGCTGCTTCTAACCATCACGACTTTGCCCCTGCCAGGGGCACCATCTGGTACCCAAATGGGGCTACTAGATAGTGTGTGTGTTGCCTAGAGGGACCCAGCACCCTTGGTCTGGGTTGGGGGAAAGGCAGCACTCATGGTCCCCCATAAATGGAGGTGCCTCCCATTGCTCTGGCTGCCCACCCATAGAGTCATGGAAGTCTCAGGCAGACAGGAGACTCATTAGGACCACACGCAGCATGCTACTGGGGAGGCATCCAAGGAGGGGGTTTTACCCAGCTCCCTGCCCACCGCCCCCAGTCGGCCTGGGCCCTGGGCCCATCCCAGGAACCCATGAGGCCTCTGCCACAGATGGCTCCAAGTATCCTGCCCAGGCCCCGGTGGGGGGCGGGGGGCCGTGCCTGGGATTTGCCAGGGCTGGTGGGAGGGGTGGGGATTGGGCTCAGGCCTGCCAAAGTGTTTCAGGCCCACTGGCAGCATCTCTGCCAGGAGATGGTCTTAGAAATGGGAACTCAGGCTCGCCAGGCAACATGCTGGCCCTCCAGGTACCGGCATCTCAGGCCACACACGGCCCACGTTCAGGGACCCAGAACCCTGGGTGCCCGTCCTTGGCTAGAGCAGAGGCTCACATCTAGGCTGGGTGCAGAGAAATCCAACAGTATCGCAGAAACGTTATGGACCGTCTCAGTCCCGGTGTCTTCTCCCCTCCCGTGTGCAAGAGCTCTCTTGCAAGGAAGAACTGTGTTCAGAACAGCCTCGAAATGTAGGCGCCAGGCCTGGACCCTCCACATGTCGGGGCGAAAACTGTGGCCAATGGGGACCGATGGCTGTGTGCCCTGCCCTGCGTTCTCAGCAGCCTTAGTGAGGTCGCAGGAAGGCCAGTTGCGGACAGGAGGGCCAGCCAGAGGCTCTGAGCAGGGAGTGAAGAGTGGGGACTCACGAACCAGCTTCTCCCGCTGAGGCAAGTGCCCAGCCCCTTTCCTGCCTCACTCCCCTCCCCTGTAGAATGGGCCCAGTGGCAGCCGCCTCGTTGAGTTGAGTTACGGGAGGCATGAAGTTAGATGGATCTGTGTAACATATCTAGAACAGCGCCTGCCCACGGCCAGCTCTTGTGTCACTAGCTGACTGATGCAGGCCCTAGAAAGTCAGAAAAGGAAGCCCTCATCCCTTCTAGCCCAGGAGAGAGAGAAAAGCTTTTGTCCGGAGGTGGCTCTGAAGAACGGATCTGCAGAGACAGGGTGAGGGCACCCCTGTTCTGTTGGTGGCGGAACTGCACCACCTCTGCTTTTCACGCCCACCAGGAGCTGGGAGACAGGAGGAGGGTGGGGCAGGGATCACAGTGGACCGTGACCGGCAAGTGGGGTGAATAAAACCCCCCTCTAACGCGCCACTGGGAGCCTCTGTGCTCCCCTCTTCCTGCTCCCCACCCAACCCAAGGCCTGCCCTGCTTCCTGGACCCCATGGAAGGCGGTCCCCCACCCCACAAAGAGCCCCAGTCTTGACATAGCAGCTGTCTGCTGTGTCTCACTTTGGGGGGGCCTCCTTAGCACCCATTTTATAGAAGAAGTGTAGATCAGGCAGGTCCCCGTGGGATTTCAAGGGGCAGGCTCAACCCTTCCAGAATGGCATCCCCTCCCTCTCAGCACCCTCCACTTGCTCTGTGTCCACTGATAGACCCCCAGAGGGGTCTGGGGGCCCCTCCTGCCTCCCACCAGAGCAGGGCTGGAAGACCCCATGTCTGGGGCCTGGCTGAGCACGGCCAATGCTTCCACGTGGTACATTATTGATGGTGCTTCTAATTGTGCGTTTCCCAAAGTCTATAGGCCTTTGATGAAAAATTCATGGCACGCCCGAGGATGGGAGCAGATTGAATCGATTGGCAGCTCAGCGGGTGCAGGAGCGCTGGGACCCTCTCAGTGAGGGGGTAGCTGTGTAGGCAGGTGGGGAGGGGGCATCCGTGTGGCACTGCCTTGATCGCCGGCTTCCGGCCCCAGGTCTTGAGATGGGAGGGGCACGTACAGCAGAATACAGCAGCCCCTCTCCCCGGGGCAAGATCAGGAAGGCGTAGGCACCCATCGGGGATGCCATCTGGGTGGCTGGAGCCATCCAGAGAGGATGGCCAATCGCCTTCATGAGACTCGTTTTCATTTTGGAGGACGATCGACCCTCCAGAGCCCTCAGGAGTCACACAGAGGTGGGAGTGACATTCCCAGAGCCATTCATGCACTGGGTACTCTGCTTGGAGCTTTATACCCACAAGCTCGTCAAACTTACCACAGCTCTAGGACACAGGGGAGGTCAGGCTTTCCATCTTACAGACCATGAAACTGGCTCAGAGAGGTTCGGGACCGCCCTGACCAACATCACACAGATAATGAGGAGCCAAGCGGCGACTGGAACCCGGCACTCAGGGCCCCTTGTCTTTCTCCTGCTCCTGGCAGGCTCTGGTCTGAGCCGCAAAGCAGCTCAGGGCTTGTCATGTCTGATTCTCCTGCCCTGTCCCTATTATATAGAAGAAGACACCCCATTAAGAACAAGGATCTCTCCAGGATCTCCAAGTGAATTAAGTGAAAACAGAGGCCTGCCCGTGAGAAGAGTAAGGGCCCCCCTGTGCCACTAACCGAGGCCAGAGGCCCCCCATGCATGCAGAGTCCTGAGCTAACACCCAGCAGCCAGAGCTAGGGGGCTCCTTAGACCAAGGTGGAGACTTGGAAACAGGTCAAGCTGTCTGTCCTGGACTGTCCAATCAGGGGTGATGATTGTGCCACTGGTGAGGCCCAGAGAGCCCTGGCATTCGCTCATCTGTTCATTAAGGAGGCGAAGAGAGCCCCAGCTCTGTGCAGGCACTTAGCTGGGTGTAGCTGGGGGGCCTATCAGGAAGGGCTTTGGGGCTAGGCTGGCCTGAGACAGACAGTCTGGACCCAACACAGTCAGGGAAAAGCCAGCCAGACCCCTCCGCGCCCTCAGAGGGGGTCTCTGCACCCCGGGGCCAAGGGTGGCTAAGACAGATGTCTGCCTTAGTGACCAGGGCCGTTTCTAGGTGGCGGGTTGCTCTGTTTGGGTTTGTTTTCCCTTTGCTTCCCAGTGAGTTCCTTTTAAAAACATCCACCCATGTCTCCACTGAACTAAAGGGAAAGGAATTTGTCCAGACCATCAGGAAAGCAGAGATGAGAAGGCCCTGGGGGGCAGGCGTGGGGCCCTAGGCTATGCTGTCCAACTGCAAGAGGAGCCCAGCCGGGGGTGTGGAGGGGAGATTGCTGAGGGGGTGAGGCTGGAGGAACAGAGAGAGGGGAGACAGATGGGGAGAAGAAGGGGGAGACTGAGGTGTAGCTACAGGGTGGGCTGGGGCGGAGGGCTGCTGACACGGGGGCTGGGGGAGACAGGACAGAGCCCTTGGGGCCTTGCCCTTTCCTGGGCTCCCGGCCCTCCCAGGCCCTGCCATCTCCTTGCAGTTCTGTGGCCAAGGAATGAGCCTAGCCTGACGCCAGGCTCCCACCCAGATGCTCCCCACCCTGGAACAAAGGGAAAGTGGCCCCTCCAGTCTGCCTGCTCCAGCTCAGGGCTGGGCTCAGTCACCAGGCAGGGACTTGTTGTAGCAACGGTCCCAAGGGACCTATCCCAGGGAACAGGACGGCCAGCAAGAAAGATGGGGGAGCCAGAGTCGGCATCCCCTCCAGCCCCCAAGGCTGCCCCAGGCCTGCCAGAGGGCCTCTCTGTAAGTCTGCCTTCATACCCACAGGTTCTGGGAGGAGGGGTTGGCTCACCTAGCAGGCAGGTGTGCTGGGGTGTGTTGTCTGGCAACCAGCAGAAGCGATCCCGGAAGATCTGGCCCGGAGGCAGTGGCCCCCACAGGCCCATGGCCACAGGAATCTTCCTCAGGGCACCCAGCCTCAGCCCCGGCCACTGAGCCCACACCCAGGAACCCAGAAAGGGAAGAGAGGAGGGCCTTAAGGTGCCCATTGTCTCCTGTGAACCCAGGCCCTGGCTCTGGCCTCTTGGAGGGCCAGCCCGATGTCCTAGAAAGTGCCTGGGCCTGGGCTAGCTCAGGTCAGTCAGGCAGAGAAGTCTTGCGGTGGGGCACAGCTTACCAAGGCTGTGAAGGAGAGGGGGTGAGGGAGATAGGGGCATGGGAGAGGAAATGGATAAGCCCCTGGCCAGGGGCCCTGGGTCCGTGACAACACCTTCTCATTTGGACCCCAGTCACCAAAGCATTTGCTGCTCCTCTGTGGCAAGAAGCGGTGGCAGCCACATCCTTAGCCGGGACCATCACCCCTTCTTGCAGATGAGAAGGCCCAGAGTAGGCAAGGGCCTTGCTTAAGGTTATTCTACACTTGTGGGCAGAGGCTGGACTCTGAGCCATAGACCAGAGGAGGAATGATCCTTGGCTGGGCATGGTGTGGTACAGGCAGTCTTCTTGGAGGAGGGCCCAGGATTCTGGGAAGCTTGGGAGGGGGAAATGGGAATAGAAAGACTGAGCATCCTCCCGGAAGCCCCTCCCCCAGGCCAGCCCCACCCCCAGTCCCATTGTCTGGACCCAGCCCAATTAACCCCCCTGGCTCCTGCGGGGGGCCAATTAGGCTGGGGTTGGGGTCAGCACTGGCCAAGGCCTCGCCACCCCTCCCCACCCCTCTGAGCTTCACTATGCTAAGCACAAAAGGCACCGTCTCTGAGGCAGCAGAAAGGAAAATAAAGAACAGAAGGAAGAGAAAATGCACTCCTTTTGTTTCTTTGCTGTAACCTTGAGCTGAACAAAGAAGCGACTGCCTCCCCCTCAGGAACCTGTTTTAAACAGCGATTTGCACAGAGTTGCTTGTGGTTTGGAGATTCAGCTGACATTCAAGGGGGAATGGGGAGCAGGGATCTGGGCTGAGCTGGGTGTTGGCTCTAGGACCTTCTGTAGCTCTGGACTGCCCTCGATCCAGAGGCAGAGCCCCCACTCCCACCCCCACCCCCCCCCAAGCCTCCCCCACCCGCCCCGCCCCCTCAACCTGAAGTGGTCCTCCTGACTCCCTCAGGCACCCCCCCCACCCCTCACCCCTGAACCCTTGCACCTTGCCTTCTGTCAAGCCCTGCCTGGTGCAGCCTGGAGTCCAGCCCCTCCCATTTGGCCACACCCTTGCTGCCTGACCTCGGTGGGCCAGCCCCCGGCCTCATATGCCCCCCAGCCCCTGAGGCTCTCAGACCTCCCTGACCTTCCTTCTGGTGGTGGTAAGGTTCAAGAAAGAATGAGGGAAAGGAAGAGCCTGTTCTGGTGGCCACAGGGTTCTGCAGTCACACTGCTGTCACACTTGTCCCACACCCATTCTGCTGGGTGGCCAGTGGCCAAAGTCTGAGAGGTCATAGATTTAGAGGCATGACCCTGGGTGTACCTGTGCATGAGGGGCTATTTGGTCAGCATGAGCCGGAGCCCTGGGAAAGGGCCATCCCCTTTCAGCAGGTGCTTAACACAAACCCCTCTCCCCCCACACTTCAGGCCCTGCCTCCTGGCCACAGCCCCCTGGAACTGGGCTCTTGCTCAGAGCTCTGATCTCGGGGAACTGGGAAAGGCCAGCAACAATCCACACAGGCTGAGTGTATCCATTTTCTTTTAAAGAAATGAGGCTAATTCCCATTAAAGGTACTGGGTAGGTAAGATTGGCCAAGAGTGGCCTCTCACTTCCTGAGGGCACCTGTAGGAGCTCTGTCCATCAGAGGACGGCAGATCTGGCTGGAGCAGTGTCCTTGGCCACCAGTCGTTGGGGTCCTGCCTGGCCCTCCTTCCCCATCTCGCGGCAGCCACCAGAGTCTACAGAGAGGAGGGGAGGCCCTTCTGTGCTGCCAGGGTCCCCCAGGAGCAAGAGGGAGAGTGTGTTGCTGGTCCCGGGTAGGAAGAGGAATCCCAGTCTAGTGGAAGAGGATCAGGATGGCTTCTTGGCAGAGGTCACAAGGCTTTAGAGATGGAGAGGGGCCCAGGAAGGTTGGCCCATGATCAGAGTGGCCATGGCCAATTCCTGAAGGGAGTCTAATTTTGCTGGGACAGATGGCCTTGAAATTCAGACCTGGCAGTTTATCACGAGGGCATGTGGGAGCCATTGAAGGGCTCCAGAGGCTGGAGAGAAGCTGCCATTTACCTATTGTCACATGCCAAACCACCCCAAACATCATGACTTAAAATGATCATTTTTCTTGTATTATTCTCTCTCTGTTCTTTGCATCAGGAGCTAGGCCGAGGCGTGGCAGGGAGAGCTGGTCTCCATCCATGCGTCTGGGTCTTCAGCTGGCATGGGAGGGCAGGGGCTGGAGCCAAGGGGTGGGGGGGGGAGGTGAGGGGGTGGGGACAGGGTTTGGAAGAGGCTCCACCCATACCAGCAGCTGGGGCTTCCTTACAGCATGGCGGCCTCAGGACCTTCTTCCCTGAGGGGACAGCAAGTGTCCCCTCAGGGAAGGGCAGCTGCAAGAAGTCCCAGAACCTCACAGTGCTGCCTTTGGGGTTCTCTAAGACCCATCCAGTTACAAGGGGAGGGTATAGATGGCACCTCTCACTGACAGGAGGAACACAACACTTTTAGCCTCTTTCATCTACTGGGAAGGTTGTGTTTTGAGGAAACATAACGAAAGCCCAAAGAAGCAGAGAACTAGGAGGCCTGCCTGTAGGAGGAGCTCAGACCAGTTCACCAGGAGCAACCGGAAGGGGAATGCCACCAAGAGGTGCCCCTTCTGAGCAGAGGAAATCCCACGGGTGGGAATAGAAACATGACATTATTGGTTGGTTTCATCATTGGCAGAGGGGTGTCCCGAGGGGGTAATTCTGGCCCCTCTCAGGCCAGTATAGAGGTACAGCGACATCAGGAAATAGGCCTGGCCAGGCCTGGGGCAGGGAGGTGGGGGTGAGGAGTGGGGGATTGGGAATCTTTCTCTCTCCGACTCAGATAAGCAGCCCGGGTGGGCCCTAAGAGCACTTCACACGCTTGAAGGCGATCAGACGGGCCTGGGTGATGTGTACAACTCCTTTTGCCCAGTAGACACCTGACCTAGGACAAGTAGCCCCAGTCCCTGGCTAAGGGAGAGGGTCAAGGGCAGAGTGGCATCTTACCCAGTCCCCTGGAAGGCCGTAGCTCCAATTTCCCACCCCAGGCTTGGCTCTCCAAGCCTGTAGGATGGCCCTTCAATGGCGCTCAGCGAGACCCAAGTCAGACTGAAGCGCAGGCCCTATGGGTGGGGCAACCTCGAAAAACCACCCAGCCTTTCCCCCTGGGGGCCTCAGTTTCCTCCTTGGGAGGTAGGAGCGAAAATGCCTCTGCTGAAGGCTCATTGTTTGAATTAGAGTAAAAGTATGGAAAGGGGGGACGCCTGGGTGGCTCAGTTGGTTAAGCGGCTGCCTTCGGCTCAGGTCATGATCCCAGCGTCCTGGGATCGAGTCCCACATCAGGCTCCTTGCTCAGCGGGGAGCCTGCTTCTCCCTCTGCCTCTGCCTGCCACTCTCTCTGCCTGTGCTCGCTCTCTCTCTCTCCCTCTCTCTCTGACAAATAAATAAATTAAAAAAAAAAAAAAGATTAAAAAAAAAAAAAAGTATGGAAAGGGCATGCCCACTAGTAGGCATTCAACAGGTGGAGCTCTGGTTATTAAGCTCCATGACCTCCACAGGCCCAGACTGGGCCTAATGTCCTTAACGTGGCTTCTGAGGTAGATAGAAGCATCCTGTCTGATTTGCAAAGATTTTGTTGGTGCATGTGTGTGTGTGTGCATGTGTGTGTTTGGTGCACTTTCTAAACTACATCCAGGTCCAGTGAGATTTGGGATTTGCTGTGTTACCTTGGACAAGTCACTGTACTTCCTGGCCCCCATGGGTGATTTTTGGCAGAGGACACCCATCAGAACCTCAGAGATGGGAGGTCACAGACAGCTGTAGGAAGATGGGCAGGACCTTTTAGAGGAAGGACAGGTGTGCAGAAAGACCGCCCCCTAAGCTTCTCCCCCACCCCTACCTCCTCATCCCGCCGTTCCCCTGCCCGGAGCTCTGGGGCCTGCTCCTGCCAGCCTTACTCCTGATACAGACGGAAGGCAGAGCATCTGTGGGCGGCGGCTGCCCTCTGCCGGCTACAAAGGCCAACCACAAGACAGGAGCCTGGGCCTGCCAGCAACAGGTCCCTGGGGCCTGGCAACCCAGAGGCGAGATGACTGCCCAGGGAAGGGCAAAGGGGGGAAGGGTGGGTGCCAGGCCCAGCAAACCCACCACCCTGGTTCAGGTTCATCCCCCACCCTCTGCATGCACCCTACCCACTGCAGAGTCCTACCATCCACACTGCCTCTGATCCAACACCTGTCTACACTTGCCCCCGCCTCAGGCTTCTTCCTTCCCCTTGGAGAGTGAAGCCCCTCGCTGCTCCCTACCCCCTACCCCCTCAACCTCCCATCCCCCGCCACCGGCTACAGCCACTTCCCCCAATACAACACCCTCCCATCTCTTCATTCTCCCAAAACTCCTTTCTCTGTCCAACCCCTCACCTCTCCCCCTCCCTCTGTCCCTTCTCAACCTCACTGTCCCCGTCACCCAGTTCTGGCATTGGAGCACTGGCCAGGGGAACCAGGGGTCACCTCCTCAAGGCCACACCCAGAGTCTCCCTCTGCAGATCAGAAGCTGTTGAGCCTTCTTACCTTTATTTTTTTTTTAAGATTTTATTTATTCATTTGACAGAGAGAGAGATCACAAGTAAGCAGAGAGGCAGGCAGAGAGAGAGTGGGAAGCAGGCTCCCCACTGAGCAGAGAGCCCGATGCATGGCTGGATCCCAGGACCCTGAGATCATGACCTGAGCCGAAGCCAGAGGCTTAACCCACTGAGATTTTTTTTTTTTATTTGACAGAGAGAGAGCCCTAGTAGGCAGAGCCGTAGACAGAGGGAGCGGGAGAAGCAGGCTCCCCACGGAGCAGAGATCCCAATGTGGGGCTCAATCCTAGGACCTGGGATCATGACCTGAGCCGAAGGCAGAGGCTTAACCAACTGAGCCATTCAGGCACCCTCCCCCTTATCATCTTTTTTTTTGAAAACCTTGTAAATTGTGAAATGTAACCCACGTGGGTCACACTGAATGTTAAAAAACAAAATAAAACAAAAACAAAATTCTTAGAAAGCGAATGCCCTTGCCACCACCAGTCGGGTCAGAGACTAGAACATCGCTGGCACCAGAAGCCCCTCGCGCCCCTCCTCCCCTAGACATGACCACGTCAGCGGTGGCTCATTGTCTGGCTTTGCTGCTTTGTCCTGTCACCACCTAAGTGTGCCTCCCCGGGCCCTGCGTCCTAACAGCTCGACCTCTCTCTCAAGGGCATCACAGCATGCATGCGTGTCTGTCTGCCTGTGGTTCTCTTGTGGCCCTTTGAGTGTGAGCTGCATCTGGAAGGTTGCTCCAGGCTGTGGCTCCTCTTTTTCAGGACTGTGTGCTGTTCCCGTGTCCCTCAGCTCTGTCCCAGAGGGCCTCAGTGGCTCGCCAGGGCTTGAACGTTCTGAGGAGGTGGTTTTCACGCTGTACCCAGGTCTCTAGGTTATCTGCAGGCAGCAAGGGGAGAGTCCTTCCTTACCCAACATACCGTGACCCAAAGACCCTCCTCTCTGAAGCTCCCTGGCCTTGGCTTTGCCAACTGCTCCCGCCCCTCTGTCTCCTACCTTTCAGGCACTTGCCCTGAACATGAACCTGAGCACCCCACTCCTACCTCACCTTCATCCTGGAGCCCCCTTCCTCATTCTACACTTCGCTAACTCTGGAAAATCTCCTTCCAAGGCCTCCCTTAGACCTCCATGGGTTGCCCTCCCCACCTCGTCTCCAACCAAGATGCTCCCCAAGTTTGACCACCATCAACTGCCTGTGACTGCCCCTCACCCCACGTGCCTCACCCCTCCCCAGGCCAGCACCTCCTCTCCCCCACTGGGGGCATGAGTCTCTTCCTGTCCCCCAAGCCACAAATGATGACTCCTCCCCCTCCACCCCTTCTTCCTCCTCCCTCCTGCAGCCCCGCCCTCATCTCTGTGCTCAACTGCCTCTGCTAGCTCCGGTCCCATCCCTTGTCGCCTGGCTCGCAGCACCTGGCCTGCATGCCCCTGGGACACCAGGGGGTACTTGTCACACACGCGCGCGCGCACACACACACACACACCCCCCTGCCTTGCAGTTTATGCCCTTCAGTGACCTCAGGACAAGTCCAAGCCCCTGAGATGAGCATTCAAGATCCTCTTGTTTGCCTTGCCCCCTCTCCAGCCACACCCCTACACTCTCCTCCCTGTCCCCTGCTTGCCAGAAATCCCCCTGCTCTGTTCCTCATTGCATGCTCACCTCCCTGCCTTTGCCACAGTGTCTCCTCCGCCCAGAGAATCCCCACCCTTACCCCCAGGTAACACCTACCCATCCAACCTCAAGAGTCAGCTGGGATTATCATCTCCTCCAGGAAGCCTTCCCGGGCCCCCAGCCTGGGTTAAGAGCCTCCTCTGAGCTCCCCTGTGTCACAGGCACTTCCTGCCATCTCCTCTGTGTAGAAGGGAAACCAGGGCAGCAGGGAGGAACAGTGGGGGCTCCTCTGTGCCCCCCAGCCCAGCATGGAACAGACATGGCGCACAGCAGAGCTCAGCAAGTGTTGGCTGCCTGCATGTTTATCGAGCTGTGGCTTTCTAACTGCATCTCTGTGACTTTGGGCATTTAGACAATGAGGATGTAGAAGCATTTCTGGTCAACATAGTTGTTCGGGGCTCCAGATGTATTGAACACCTCCACTTGGGTGAGATAACCTCGGATTCCCCTATAAGAACTTCTTGAGGGGGGGTGTGTGGTAAGCTTTCCCTCTTGGGGAGATCACCACCATTTCTTTTTAATTAATGATGAGGAGCATGAGGAGGGGCTGGGCCTCAGTCTCTCAGATAATCACACCTCCTGTGCCTGGTCCCCAGCGCTATTGTAGGAATGATTTTTTCAAAGCACTCAGAAGGTGGCATGGGGTCGGAACTCAGTGTCATCCTCTGGGCCAGGCTCCGGCCCCCCTCACACCCACTCACCCCCTTGTGCTCCCTCGTGTTCGGGCTATTTTCACTCCTCAGATGAAGACCCTGAGGCTTAGAGCGCACTGCCACTTTCACAGGCGGGGCAGAGGGACTGTTTGACTCTGGGGCGACCTGATGCTTCTCACCTCCAGACTCTGAGAGTCAGGGTCCTGTGAGGGATGGGGGGGCGGTGCAGTGGGCACTCAGGAGGGTCCCCAGAGGAGGTAATAGCCCAGAGAGGACACAGGGAAGAGGCTGGTATCCTGTCCACCACCTCCAGAACAGGCTGGGAACTGGGCGGGAAGGAGGGAGGAGGCAGAGAGGCAGAACACAACGGGAATCTGGGACATGGTGTCCTGCGTGTTCTCAAGGCTGGGCTGTGACGCAGAGCATGGCCCTGAGTGGAGAGCCCCGCCCAGGCTGTGGGGAGAGGTCAAGGCAACCTGCCCGCAGGCCGCAGCTCCCCAGCCCGGCCTCACTGCCCAAGGTCACTGCTCAGCTGTGTAGGTGGGTGAAGCTGAGGAGGGAGGGTAGGTCGAAGGGCAGACACTCCTCTGTGTCCCCTGGATAGGGGGTGCTGGCCAGGGCAGAGACTGAGGGAGGTAAGCCAGGATCCTCCCTCCTCCAGGGGAGACCTCACCCCCAGACAGCAGCCAGGCCCCGGTGGTCTATAGGGCTAATCTGCAAGGGGCAAAGTCCCAAAGGACTCACAGCCCTCCCTCCGGAAGGGGCCACCTGGCTGAGGCTGGGACACCTCACTTCACCAGCAGTCATGTTCTCTCTCCACTTCTTTATCCCTTGCTCTGAAGCTCAGCTCTTTCCATGTGTTGGAGGGGGTTAGAAAGAGAGCCTCGTTCACCCCCAGGACCCCAGGACTGTTCAGAGTTCGAGAACATGGGATCTTAGAAAGAGTGGGGCTCTGGATGAGAGGAGGGGGGCCGCCCCCTGCTCCAGCCCCACTCCTTCCACACCCATGTGCGGACGTGCACACACGCATGCGCCCCCCACACCATGGACTGTAAAAGAGCCGAGGTCAGGTGTGGGAATGAAGGTTCTTGGCACAGTGCTCAGCATGGGTGCAGGTGTGAAGGGGGATATGAGACAGTGTGCTGGAGGGGCAGGGTGGCTCTCATGCCTGTGGGAGCCTCGATGCCAGGCCTCTGAGTTGACACAGAGCTGGAAGGAAGCTGGATCTCAGGAGCTCACTCGGAACCACGGCCGGCCGGCCAGCCGATGGTGAAAATCTCAGCCCTCCTCACCCCTCCACCCCAAAACACAGACTGCTGTGCCCAAGGTTCCAGCGCCCAGCAGAGCATTTCCCTGCCCAGGGTTCCTGTCCCCCTCCCCCTCCCGTAGGCAGGATGCATCTGAAGCTGGGGAGTCAGCACTGGGATCAGGCAGGCACATTTGAATCTGCAGTCTTTGCACTGTCCTGGGCCAGCTGGGGTGGGGGGGACAGTGAGAGGAGACCATATGCCCTCCTCTCCTGATGCAGGGAGACCTGGGCATATCTGGCTCCATGAACGGCAGATAAGGGAACCCTTTCTTCTACTTCCAACCTGAGACAGCCTTGACCTCGGAGATAAAGGGCAGACTGTGGCCTTGGGACATCAGGTAGATCCTGGCTACTCCCTGATCAGTGCCACTCAAATTCTGTAAATCAGTTGAGCTCCAAAATGAGCAGGACTCATTCTTTCTTCATCTCTCTGGGTTAAGCCCCAGCCTTCCTCAATCAAGGAGATGTAAGGAGCACAGTTTTGCAAGTAGAATTGGGTTCCAGTGCTAGATCCACATTTACAAGCCCCCTGAACTTGGACACGCCCCCGAAGCCATCAGAGTCCCACAGGATCTTCGGAGGCCTTGTGTGGGTCCCTGACAAGGATCAGTGGGTGTGCCTGCTGGTCCTCAGAGCACCCTGCCCAGGCTAGAGCAGACTCTGCCTGGCCCTCCAGGAGAGGACTGGAAAGGGCCTCACAGCAGGAAGAGGCTGCCATGAGGATCTGGAAGCAGCCCCCCATCCCCACCCCGGGAGCATCCAAAACTCAGGGCTGAGAAGAACCCAGTATTGTTGAGAGCTGGCAGGGTCCCCAGAGGAGAACCATGGTGTGAAGGCTTCGGGGACTTAAGCAGACTTGAGCCAGGATTCATTTATTTTTTAATTCATTAAATGTTTTTAACTCTTTTATGTGACACACACATGTTCAGACGAATGCACAAAACATAAGTGTGTTTGCTGCAGTGATGTGTGTCAGCCCCAAGTGTCCCACGGGTCAAGAAGTGCAGCAACGCAGGCACCCCAAAACTCCCCTGCACCTCCCAGTCACTCCCCCCAGCTCCCCGCGTAGATCTCACACCCTGACTTAACTCCAGTGCTTCAGTTTGCCTGGTTTTTTGTTTTGCTTTGTTTTTTAAAGATCGTATTCATTATCTCAGAAAGAGAGAGAGCATGTATGCAAGAGAGAGCAGGAGCAGGAGTGGGAAGGACAAAGGGAGAGAAAGAGGGAGAAAAAGACTCCCCTCGGAGCAGGGATCCAACGTGGGGTTGGGGGGGAGTTCGATCCCAGGACCCTGGGATCAGGCCTGAGCCAAAGGCAGATGCTTAACCAACAGGTGCCCCGAGTTTGCCAGTTTTGAGCCAATCTCTATGGAATCGTAGGAGAGGTACTTCGTGTCCGGCTTTTCTCTTGCTTGAAGTTATTGTGTGAGAGCTTCCTCTCTGTGGTTTCCTGTCGATGGCACTCATTGATTTTTACTGCTGTCTACATCTCGTTGTATGCGTATGTCTCCGTTCGACTGTGATGGGCATATGTGTGATTTCTGTTTGGGATTAATACAAATAATGCTGTGGGGAATGTTCTCACACCTGCTTCTTGATGCGTGGATTGCCCGCGTTGGTGCTGGATACACACCCAGGCGTGGAAACTGCAGGATCGTAGGCTACATTCAACCTGAATAGTGTCCAGCAGGCAGGGGTTCTCCAAAGTGATGGTGGCCCTTTAGGTTCCCCCAGCAGTGAAGAAGAGTTCCACATGTTCCACACCCTCACCCACATTTGTCACAGTCGGGATTATTTTGTTCTGTCTTTGTCATTTTTTTTGCAGCGGGTGTATAGTAGTGTCTCACTGTGGCTTTAATTTTTTTGCAGCGGGTGTATAGTAGTGTCTCACTGTGGCTTTAAATGACTAATGAGGGTGGGCACCAATTCACATGCTTATTGACGTATTCTGTTGGCGCCCGTTCAAATCTCTTGTCCATCATGCTTTTCAGTGGTCTTTTCTTGCTTCCTCATAGGAGTTATTTTTGTATCTGAATATGAGCCCGTTGTCCGTCGTGCGTGTTGTAAATATCTCCTAGTGGTCTTGCCCACTCACTCCCTTAATAATGTGTTTTCATGAATAGAGGTTCTTAAGTTAAATGGACCACATTTATCAATCCTTTCCATTCTGGCTTGTGCTTTTTTGTGTCCTGTTGTTCAAAAGCTTTCCCTCCCCGAAGTTCTTTTTTTTTTTTTTTTAAGATTTTATTTACTTATTTGACAGAGATCACAAGTAGGTAGAAAGGCAGGCAGAGAGGAGGAAGCAGGCTCCATGCTGAGCAGAGAGCCCGATGCAGGCTCGATCCCAGGACCCTGGGATCAGGACCCGAGCTGAAGGCAGAGGCTTTAACCCACTGAGCCACCCAGGTGCCCCATCCCTCCCCGAAGTTCTTAATGATAGTCTTATCTTTGTCTTTTAGAAGCTTTACTGTTTTACCTTTTACACTTAGATCTCCATCTATCTGGAATTTATTGTTGTTTATGATATGTGATGGCAGTCAACTCTTCCCTTTCCCAAATAGATATCAAACAGACAGAGCACAATTTACTACAATCACAGTCTTATCCCTACAGCCCTTGAATGCGATCCTTGTCATGAACTAAGAGTCCATATACACGTGGGTCTATTTCAAGGCTCTCTATTCTGCTTCTTTGGCCTCCTTATCAGTCTTTGCACTGATATTACCCTGTCTTAATTACTGTAACTTTATCATAAGTCTCGATAACTGATAAAGTCAGTCTTCCCAACTGTTCCTTTTCAAAAATATTTTAGCTACACTTGCCTTTTTTATTTCTCACCCATTAATGAATCAGCATGTCTATCTCTACACACACACACACACACACACACACACGAGTTATGATTTTGATTGTAAGTGAATTAAATCTATAAATCAATTTTGGAAAGAACTAATTCTTTAAATATTGTGTCTTTCAATCCATGAACATGGTATGTCCCTCAATGTGTTTAGATTAAAATTATTTTAAATTAGATGAATAATATATGCATATATTCTTATTAGAAATATAAAATCAGGGCGCCTGGGTGGCTCAGTCGGTTAAGTGCCCGACTCTTGGTTTTGGCTCAGGTCATGATCTCAGGGTATTGAGATCAAGTCCCTTCTTGGACTCCACACTGGGTGTGAAGTGTGCTTAAGATTCTCTCTCTCCCTCTCCCTCTGCCTCTCCACCCCCCCAAATTTGCACACTCTCTCCTTCTCTCTCTAAAATATATATTTTTGTATATTACATTAAAAATATACATAAAATGTGCTTTTCCCTTCCCAAACAGAGCAATAGCCAATGTTCTTATATACCTGCATGCATGCCTATCCATGAGCACGTGCACACACACACATTTTGGATGGGATCTTAGCAATTTGCCACATGCTTTTTTTTTAATTTAACAATGTTGTGCAGACATCTCTTTGCCTGTAGCCAGAGACCACATGTAATCCCGACAGAAGTCTACAGACTGAATGCACTGAACTTCCTGGAATACTACTGTCACACGTGTGTGTGCTCCTCTAGGAGATTTACTCCTACAAGCAAAGAAACCCATTCGGAGACTGCTGTAATTATACAGAGCTAACATAATCAAAGCTGGAACGGGGCTGGGGAAGAGGAAGAGGGATGAATTTCCTTTTCCAAAATAACACGTGCTTCCTCTTGGCAGTCTCCTGCGCCTCCCACACCCGGGTCAGGCTTGGGGCTGCCATGGATGAAAGCTGCAGGGCCCAGCAGAGGGGTGGCCACTGCGGCAACCCTGTGCTTCACCTGTCAGAGGTCTCTGAGACTCAGAAAGCTGGAAGGGCCTTTCTGGGCTCAGTGAGTCAGTGGTCACACTGGGCTTCTGACCAAGGCCTGACTGCAAGGCCGTGTGTGTGTGTGTGTGTGTGTGTGTGTGTGTGTGTGTGCAGTCTCTAGGCCAAGTCTCTTAGTTAACAATGCTGCCCAAGGACACCAGATGGGCAGATCTAGAGGCGCCAAAGCCTGGAACCCAACTGGGGCAGATGCTGGAGAGATGGACCCCACACTGGCACCTGTTAGAGGGAATCTGGCCAGAAGGCTAGACGGTGGCAGGTGACAAGTGTTGTCTGATGAGTCCCCACTGTCTGGGAACCCTTTTCCAACCAGCCAGTGGCCCCATGCAGTAGGTTGGAGCCAGTGGCCTAAAGCCAGGCCACATCCCCAGTCAGCAGGGGGCCCAGGTGGGAGTTGGGGGGCAGAGCTCTGCTTCCTGGAAACTTGGGGGCCTGGCTCAGGTGAGGAGCCTCCCCCCCACTCCCACATGCCAGGCCTCCGAAGCCTCTGGAGGGACACCGGCCACCAGGGCTTAGCAAACTTCCTGCCTCACTTCCCTTCTCCCACCTCCTCCCCCTCTAGAGGCCTTCCTGGCCTCCCATTTGGGTGCCTCTTTTATATTTATATTTAATAAATTCCCTTTGAAAAACTTTTTATAAATAACAGTAGGGACTTTCTTATTAAAAAAACAAATGCCATTCAGGTAACCCATTCATCTCCTATGCATACAGGAGGGCAGACGTGAATTTTTTTCCCAAACTGAGATTACACCGATCTTCCTTTTCAGGAAGCTCCTCCTACCATTTCTCAACACACTGTGCAGTTCCTGTGTCAGGGGGCATCTGGAGGGATTGCACAATGATTAAGAACCCAGACTCCAGCGCCAGAAGGCCTGAGTCTCAGACCCTCTCTCTGCCACTCATTAGTTTTGTGACTGAGTGAGTTACATGCTTCTCTGGGCCTTGGTTTCCCCATCAGTGTGGTGGGGAGCCTGGGTGTGGGGACTCAGTGAGGGAGGCCTAAGCCGAACACACTCGCACTCAATGCGCTCCAGATACGATGGCGGTTGTTACTTCTAGCCAAAGACAGAGCTCAGCAGCCTGGTCGCATCTCATACCCTAGGTTTTGTAGCTGAATCTCAGCCCTGACCTCGAGTCTTTATCTGGGTCTCCTGGGCCTGCCCGATGTCTCTTCCCGCCCCCCAGGCTGGTGGCAGGCTGGGGCCTGGGCTCAACCCCCAAGCAGTGTTCCCAGGGAGTTCTGAAGGTTCTTCTTTGTGTTCTCAGTGACATGAGTAAGGACAGGAATTAGAGAAAGGGAGAAGGAGAAGTCAGAGAAGTGGCTCGGAGTTAGCCAGGGCCTGGAAACCTGGCCCCGGGTCCTTTCGAGTCTCTGCCACTTAGGGGCTCCCTCACCAGGGGGTGCGAGCCCCAGGTCCCTCTTCGTTGGCATCACAAGGAGAGACACGGGCCCTGGGAGAGACCATTGGCATGACTGCTCTCGCATGGCCAGGACGGGCAGAGGCCAAGTCATAACCACCTCCCTAAGGGTTATTGGCCCGCTGAATTCCAAGAGGGGGTGCAGACGTGGGGTGGGTGCCCCAGTGGGGCTGGGGACCTGGTTCTGAGCTTTAGCACCCACAGGAGATGAACAACTACCGGCGGGCCATGCAGAAGATGGCAGAGGACATCCTGTCGCTGCGGAAACACGCCAGCATGCTGGAGGCCGAGAACCGTATGCTGAGGAGCCAGCTGAGCCAGGAGGGAGGGGAAGAAGAGCCAGACAACGGCAACAAAGCCCAGAAGCTGGATGAGGGTATATGGGTCCCTGAGAGCATCCGGGTACCTATACCCAGGCCCAGGCTCTGGATTGCGCGCCAGGGCGGTGTGGAGATCTCCCAGCTGTGTCTGCTCCTGGACACCGGCGGGGGTCCTCTCCAGGATGGGGAGTGGAGACTCCAGTCCTGTCTCGAGCCCCAGAACTGAGTGACGCCTGCCCTCGGCCCCCAGCTCTGCTGAGCTGGGAAATGCCTCCTCCCTGAGCCGGTCCCCCCCACCCCCACCAGTGTCCATGAAGCAGAAACTGCTGCTGAGTGAGTTGGAGCTGAAGAAACTGAGGGACAGAGTGCAGCATTTGCAGAATGAGCTGATTCGAGTGAGCTGGGGCTGGGGGGCAGGGGAGAGGGCAGGGGGAGCAGAGGGGAAGAGAACTGGGGGGTGTCCAGAGATGCATCTGGGAGCAGAAGGGAGAGAGGCTTGGAGGGAAGGGGGCACCTCATTGGAAGACTCAGTGGAGGGGTTTTCCCCCCCACACCCATCAGAAGAATGATCGAGAGAAGGAGCTGCTCCTCCTGCACCAGGCTCAGCAGCCACAGGCGGTGCTGCTGAAGCGGTACCAGGACAAGCTGCAGAAGACAAAGGCGCTGGAGGAGACCGTGCGGCACCAGGAGAAGGCAGGTGCCATGGGGGACTGGGCGCCTGGGGCCAGCCCCCAATGGCAAGACACTCCCCTAGGCCAGCCCAGCTTTTGTGCTTTCCCCTCAGGTGATCGAGAAAATGGAGCGGGTGCTAGAGGACCAGCTGCGGGACAGGAAGGAGCCCTTGCTCAACAGGCTGCCAGGAAAGCCCACCATGGGTGAGTCTGCTCCCCAGCTTGTCCCAGCCCTGGGGGCCTGGCCTTCCAGAAAAATCGGCTTCAGGAACAGAACTGGGGCCAAGGATGTTATCCCCCTACTGAAGCAGGCAGTGAGGGGCTCCCAAAGATCCCCTGGGCTCCCTTCTCCTGCCAAGAAGCCCCTTGGGACATGTGGGGACGGTGTGTGAGCCAGGCTAGAAAGATAGCAGGTCCTGCTCAGACCCGCAGACGGAATGAGCAGACAGCCTGGGGAAGAGGGGCTGCTCGGCCCCTTCCCAATACTTCCTCATTTCCCCATGTCTTCAAAGAGTCTGCTTCTACCAAACAAGCAGCACTTGTTTTTTCCCTCCACTGACATTAGCCAAAGCCATCTAGAATGGCCAGTCTGAAGTGGCTCTGATGAGGGGAGGAGAACCAGGTCCTGCTGTGCCAGGCCAGCCTGGGCAGAGGATTTCCCTCAGCCATCTATGAGCCCCACGATAGGAACCCCTGTGTGCCCAGCCCTGTGGCAGCCTTCACTGCAAGGGGGGCACTTCTGAAGGCCTTAGGAAAACTGTACGAGCTGGGGCTGCCTTTCTGGAACCCCAAGGTCATCCCAGAGTGGGATGAAAGAAGGGAAGGCAGCCTAGTGAGGGCAAAGGCCCAGGGAGTGACAATGGCAGGAGGGGAGAGGGGAGGAAAGAGAGAGGTGAAGAGTTAAAACTGACCCAGGATCAACGGCGGGAGTGGTTATGGAGAACACAGGGGTCAGATCCTACGGAGCCTAGAATGATGGCCTGAGGTGCGTGGATCTGGCAGCAGGGAGCCATTGAAGGCTTAGGAGCAGTGGAGGGACAGAATGGAGCAAAGCGCTGGGGCAGATCAGGCCAGGGACAGGGGGCAGGAATGCCTGTCTCACGAACAGCTGTGGCCACGTCTGCAGCCTTCCCTGCGCTCTCCACCTCTGGCCTTCCCCCGGGGCCAACAGGAGAGAACCTGCCTGTGGACCTGTACTCAGTCCTGCTGGCGGAAAACGCCAGGCTTCGGGCAGAGCTGGAGAAGAACCGCCACCAGTCGGCCCCCATCATTCTGCAGCAGCAGGCGCTGCCGGTAAGAGCCGCACACCCAGGCCGGGCCTGGGCCTGCCTGGACAGGCCGCTGGGTGCTCAGCAATCATGTACAGCACAATCCAAGTTGACGACCACAGTCAGGAGCTAGGCTTCCCAGGGTCTCCAATGTGCTTGGAGACTCGCGAAGTGCCAGCACTCGGGCCCGCCTCTTTCCTCCTGGGGAACACGCATGGGTCTGAAAGCTCCACCTTTGCCCTCCTCTTGCAGCTTGAGAGAAAGCAAGCCCCTAATGGCCCTTGACCTTTGATCCCTGACCCCTTTGCCACCTGGCTGACCTGCACTTGGACTCCACACCAGCCTCTCTGAGCCTTGGAGAGCACTTTTCCCCCATCCCAGGTGGACCCCAGGGAGTTGGGAGCAGGAGGAGACCTGGCAGAGAGACTGCAAGAGACAGATGGCCCAGGCCACTCCAAGGGCACAGAGGCCCTGCCCGCACAGGTGGGTGCCCCAGCCCCGTTCCACCTCCAAGGCCACTGCAGGCATCCCTGCTTTACGCAAACCCAAAGACAAGACATTTGGAATTACAGAAGAGGGGTGGGCAGGGGACAGCGGAGGGCGTATCTCTTCATCCCAGGACTTACAGGAGGTGAGTTCTGTTTGAAAGCACCCCTGATGCAGGGACATCTGGGTAAAGGGCAGGGACAGGGGAGCCCTCACTTTACGAAGACTCCCTGTCCAAGATTCCTTTCTGCGCTGATGCTGCCTAGTAAGTTTTATATTTAGAAAGTGACATGCAGAAATTCCATATAACCAAAATCCATGGGAAGAACAGTGGTGACCTTCCACCTCGGGTCTACTTCAGGAACGAGGGTTTGGACCCAGGTCTGAGGCTTTGCATCGGGGATCTGAGCTGGGACCCAGTTGGTTTCTGCCTCAGCAGCTCCTGGCCTCCTGAGCCTACACGGGGGCAGTCCCCCGTGGGGGACTGATGTGAGCTTCTGCTTTGCCCACAGGATCTCCTTGCCAGCACCTCGGACAAGTTCAACCTTCTGGCCAAGCTAGAACGAGCTCAGAGCCGGATCCTATCCCTGGAAAGCCAGGTAGATGACCCAGGCAGGCGTCAGTCAGGCCAGCCAGGCTCACCACTCAGCAGACCTTGACCAGAGTCAGGGTCCAAGTGTGACCAGAGTTGTGGCTCAGTGTGTGCCCAGGGTCGGGGCTCAGTATGTTGTTGGAACTCAGGGAGGGTCCATCTGGACCTTAATCAGACTGTCACTTGGCCCTCCCCACCTGCCCCTGGCTTGATGTCTCCGGAAGGTAGCAAGCGCACATGGTCCGGGCTCTGGTTGTCCTGTTTGCAGGGATGGGGCCTGCTTTCCAGCAGGTCCCCATCTGTCCCTTTCCATGTCTGCAGTTAGAGGACTCAGCCCGACGCTGGGGACGCGAGAAGCAGGACTTGGCCATGCGGCTGCAGGAGCAAGAGTACGGCTTGGGGCCCCCCTCGAACTCGGTCATCACTAACCTGCCCGTGAGTGATCTCTCTGGACAAGCTCCATGGGGTGCGGGCTGTGTGGCTGGCAGCCGCCACCCCCGACCCCAAGTTCCTGGGCCCTGAGAAGAACTGTCCGGGGGTACCTGCTCCCCGCTGGAAGTCAGAAGACCTGCGTTCAGTGTCTGCCCTATTACCATCAGGAGCCCTGGCCTGGTCTCCATACCCCACCTGCCCAAGGGGAATAGAAAGCTCCCCCTGCCCGAGAATACCCGCTTCCCACAGGTGGGAGTGAGTCAAGGGGACATGGCTGTGGATGAAGGACTGCCCCCGCAGGCCTTTCTGGAAGGCTCTGGAGCTGGCTGTGTTTTAGCACTGGGTTTGCTCCCAGGCAGAATCTCTGTGGCCCCCACCGCACTCCAGGGCCCCTGAGGCTGTCCCGTGAGCACAACTTCTCAGTCCCCATGGGGCTGCCCACCTGCCAGGGATGGGGGCATGGCACCCGGGAGAAATGCTGCTGGCTTTGTCCGCACAAATAGCTCTGTTCACAGATGCCCTTCCCCCCAAGACCTCAGCCACAGCTGGGCCCCAGACCCCCAAGCCTCCCAGAGCAACCCGACGGCTCCTGCTCCTGAGCCCGCAGGGTTCTGCTCCTTCCCAGGCCCTAGGAAAGGCCTGACGAGGATGGGGGGGGCCCATCAGGGAACACAGGGCTGCCTTTGCACTCTCCTGCTGAGACCTAGGGACTCTTGGAGAAACTGGGTGGGCCTGCTGTGGTAAACAGGTTTGGAACCCATAGTGAAGGCATGACCCAGTGTGTTTGGATCCTGTGAGGCCTGGCTTGCCAGGCAAGGTGAACTCTGTTGGGTCCCCTCACCAGGGGCAGGGACGTACTCGTCTCCCTTTGCTTTGCATACCACAGAACTCCTTGGCCCACGCCAAGGACCACAGGCGACCCTCGAAGCTGGACCCCCTGATGCCCAGCTTGGAGACTAAGCTCAACAAGCCCTCAAACTCCGAGAAGACCTGAGTCTTAGCAGACCTGAGTAGTTGGAGCAGGGCCCCCTGTCTGTGTGCTGGGGAGTCTCATTCCAACCCCCAGAGGACTGGATTAAATGCCATAGGTCAGTGGACATTCACCTCTTTCCTGGAGTAGGACAGCTGAGGGGACTACCTTCCTTCTGCCGGACCTCACTCTGAACCCGGGCCCTCCACCACAGCCCTATAGCCTCCTGCCTATCCCAGAAGCTACCATTTTAGGAGAGCCAAGAGCCATAGTGGACCCAGGAGGGTGGGAGAGAAGAGGCCCTGCTGAGCAGGAGCCCTTCCAGATCTCCAGAAGAAATGAGACGACCAGAGGTCAGCTCTCTTGGGAAATGTGAGGGAGGCTGGGACTTTCCACTTGCCCCAAACATCTCATATCTGAAATCCCTTCTTTCAAGTTTGATTTATCTGTTTCTTGAGAATGGAAAGACTTAAAGCCCTCCTGTGGCAATCAATTACATATTAGTGTGAAATACCCCCATTAACTGGGCTAGGCTAAGCTAGCAATGTTGCATCCAAATACAGCCAGGGACAGGAAAGCAGATGGGGCCTCGGGAAGGAGCCCTCCTCCCCTAAGAGTCAGGAGGCCTGAATTCCAGCTACAAGCATGCTGTGTGACCTTGAGTGACCCAAGCAACTTCTCTGGGCTTCCTTTTCCCCATCTATCGCATGCAGAGCTTGCCTTAGGAGGCCTGAATTCCAGCTACAAGCATGCTGTGTGACCTTGAGTGACCCAAGCAACTTCTCTGGGCTTCCTTTTCCCCATCTATCTCATGCAGAGCTTGCCTTCTTTGATGCTAAGGCCCTTTCCCGCTCTAACATTTCTGAGTCAAAGACAACTCAGGCCCAGAGAAGAGAAAGGAAGCAGGAAGGAGAGAGAAAGCCAATAAGAAAGGATTGTGTGGTAGGGAAAAGCAGAAAGGCTCCAAGAGTGAACTCAGAGCCTGCAGATGCTCGTAGAAGAGACCAAGGCCACGGGGCCGCTGTCCTAAGCAAGGTTAACTTCCCCCATCTGCCTGCAGGACTTAGACCTGGCTAGCGGAAGGCCAGGAGGGATCAGGCACCCAGTCAGGTCGGGAAGTTACGGAACTCAGAAGGGGTTAAGAGGGCTGAAATTGGGAGCAGTGTCCAACAGTCCAAATGATGCACCAGACTTAGCCACGGTCTTCTCGCCTACTGCCCAGAGCTTGGACAAGTGGGCACATCTCCCTAGAACAGGAAGCTGAGGCCTGGAGAAACCCAGAGAAAGGTCAGGTGGGGCAAAGAAAGCATGCTGGCTTCTTATTCTCTAGGTCAGCCACCTCGCACCAGACCCTCACTCACAGGCTTCAGCCTTAGCCTCCCCCAGAACTCTAGCTGGGCAGGAAGTCTCAGGACCCCACAGGGAACTCCCACCCAAGGTCCAGCCAATCAGAGCCTGGCAAGAGCCTCACTCCTGCTAGGTGGCCCTGCCTAGAAGCCAGATCAGCCCACACCTCTCGGGCCACCCTATGCCTTCAACAGAAACGAGGTCTTTTGTCCCTCTGCCTATGGCTCTAGTAGCCCCCGCACGGTGGCAACAGCCCACCACCGGCCTGCCCTGCCTCACCTCTACCCCAGGCAACAAGGAGGTCGACCCTACTGGCTCCTGAGCTGCTGTAGGGGGCGGGAGTCCCAGCAGAGGGCTTCAAGCTCAGCTGCCTCGGGCTCCCTCATTCGTGCTCAGATCCAGGCCAGGGGAAATCCCCACTGGAGTGATGGAAACCCATGGGGTCAGACAGAAATGAAAACACATCACGTAGTTCAGCCGTTTATTGCCTTCCTGGGGCAGGTGAAGAGGGGGAGAGGCAGCAGGAAAGAGGGGTGTCCTGGCTGAGGTGGGGCAGCGACTCCTGAGTACGGACTCTCTTCTCAGAGCTGGTCCAAAAGGAGCAGGGGAGGGGGACTGAGGACAGACGAGCTGGCACCATCTAGGGTGCCACCCCCTCGGGCCTCCCTCCAGCACCCCTGCTGGCTTGGTGGGTGGCAGAGGCAGAGTCCACCCTCTCTAATCACACCGGGGGTGGGTCCTGGCTGAAGGGCCTGAAGGTGAAGAAGATGGGCTGGTCAGGCATCAGGATGAGGTTGAACGTGGTGCCCACATCACAGAGATGTTGCATTTCAATGCGGAAGTTCTCCAGAATCTGAGAAAGAGGTAGTGGGCTTAGGGGAGAGATGCAAAGGGGCTCTCTCCCCTCCGGGGCCAGATTCATTCACCTGTAGGTGTCGCCTGTCGAGTGGGACTCTAGGAGCTCTGAGGGGTCAACACAGCTCCTGCTCACCCGGCCCAGTGCATGAAATACACCCCTGGTGCTTTGTCCCCTTAATTTGCCTTAGCTTTGACAAAACCTTGTCCCACCGCACACCCACCCCGTCACCACTTGGAGGGAACAGATGGCCAGGGGACACCCCTGGGTAATAAGCAGATTAGCCCAAAAGAGGAGGCAGCAGTAGATTAGCCCAAAATTGTGGGGGAGGAGAAGGGCAAGTCAGGGAGACAGATGTCCCCAGCCCTGTGCTCTCTGGGCTCTGGACAGAAGTGGGAGTAGGAGGGTCAGTGCCTTCCTTCAAGCCACAGCCAGCCCAGGCTGCCCCGATGTCCCTGGCTGTACTCACGTGGATGAGGAAGAGGGTCATCTCGAGCTCAGCGATCCGCCGGCCCACACACTGTCGCACACCCCAGCCAAAGCCCAGGTTCCGGAAGTGGATGAGGTCCTTGTCTTTACCCAGCCATCGGGTTGGGTCAAACTTGCTCGGATTGAAGAAGAAAGTGGGGTCCTGGCCCATGGCATAGGTGGACACCTGCACCAACGTCTGGGGACAAGGTGGGCAGAGGCCTGGGTATAGGCCTCAGAGCCTGGAGCATAACTCGCCTCCCCACTCCCACCCCGACCCAGGCTGTCCAGCTTCCCGGCACAAGATGCTGCCTGCTGTGTGACCTTGAAAAAGGCCCCAGCCCTCCCTGAGCCTCACCCATCCAGTGGGCCTGACCGGAAGACTCAAGGCCGAGGATGGCTCCAGAGATTGTCCTGCTCTTTCCTGAGCCCCAGAGGGCTCCCAAGACCCAGGCAGCCTGTGGGGTAACCCTGGATGTGGGCAACCTTCCAGAGATCGTCACCCACTATGCCCAGTACCCTGGCCCTTGGTTCATACTTGGACTGCTGCTGCCAAGGACCCCAGCCGCCAGCTCCAGGAAGAAAGAGGGGACAGAAACCCCAATCGCCACTGTCTGTATGCGACTGCAGTCCGTCCCCAGCCTCCTCTGTCTGACTGGCAGAGCCAGCAGCCCCCCTGGCTGCCCTTACCTTGGCAGGAATCATGTAATTCCGAAGAACCAAGTCATTTTCAAGATACCGCTGCAGGGTCACGGAGATGGGATGGATCCTGCCAGAAGAAACATTCAGGGCTGATGCCCTGAGGCCTGGACACCCCTCATGGTGTCTCAGCCCCAGCCACCGCACCCCGGGGGGGGGATTCTGGAGACAGGATCCCTACCCTTATTTCCTCCCTCCCCATTCCCAGCTGTCTCCCCTAGACTTCTTGCTGCCTGCCACCAATCCCCTCCTTTGTGCCCTGCCCAGGGATCTGGGGCATGAGGAGGGCAGGCAGGGAGGGGCAGGCTTACCTCAGTGTCTCCTTGATGCTAGCTTTGAGGAGCGGGACCAGCTGCAGCATCGCACTCACATCTCCCTGGGCCTGGCGCCGGGCAGCCAGGACCTCCTCCCGCAGCATCTCCTGCACCCTCAAGCTGCGTGCCATCTCGTAGAGGTGCCACTGCAGAGTCATGGATGTCTGGCAGGGGGCGGGGGTAGGGGCGGGGGCAGAAGAGAAGGAGGACTTGTCACTCTTGGAACATTTAAACCCATGCTCAACTTTCATTCCCAAGCATTCCTGCCCACCCTCCTCCTTGTATCCAGAGACCACCATCCACAAAGGCAAAACAAAATTCTAAAGGAGAAGGTCCAAAAAAGGCTTTCTCACCCCCCAGGGCAGAAATGTCTGGGCAGCGCTTGTCCCTGTCCTCATCACCAGAGCCCACCTGTTTCCCCAGCCAGTGGAGTCACCCATACAGCCAATGCCTTCTTCCAGAGGACCCCCAGAGGGCTTTGGAAGCTAAATCCTACTTCTGTAAGAGTTGTAATCCCAAATGATGGCCGTTCCACCCCTCTTCCACTAGACCTTCCCCTAAACCTCAGCCTTTGGCTGTAGGAGCACAAAATAAAGTGAGGCCCAAAGATACTGAAACCAGAAGCACCCGACCTTTCTCCCATCAGTGTTGCAGTTAGCATGGGCTTATCCCGAGACGAACCAGCTCAGCTGGGCATTAGGCAGAGGCAGTGACCATTAGCCCTACGCTGAAGGTATGAGGGTCACTGGTCAAGCTCCACGGCCCCAGATTCTTCAGTGGTAGGACCCTAGGTGGAAGCCGCCCTCCCTCTTACAGCCAGGACATGTCATCTTACTAGGGATCTTATTTTTGTCCAAGAGGTTTGGACACTCTCCTCCTTCCCTCCAGCAGGCGCACTCGGGAAAAAAATGCCAGGTAGTCATCTCTCAGCTTAAAATACTTACGTGGCCCCAGAAGCTCGTGCCTGACCCACAGGGCCCCCCAACACCTGCCCACCACTCCCAGCCCCACTGCTCTCCTCTCTCCGACATGCACCTCCTGCTCTAGCTGCATGGAGCTACGCGCAGCTCCCAAAGCCCAGAAGTCTTCCTCCTGCCATTTCCTCTTTCTAGAATTCCCCTCCCCAAACCAGGAAGCAAGGATGTACTCTGTCTTGTCTTATTACCTCCAAGGTCTGACACAAGAGTGGCTACTCAGGAGTTACTCGTTTAATAAAGTAGTAAAAAAAGTTCCTGGCTGTGTGACCTTGACTAAGTGACTTGACCTCTCTGTGCCCCAGTTTCCTCAGCTAACACTGAGGGATAATAGTAACATATCTACCAGTGCCATCTGGGAATACTCAATGAGTTAGTATGTGTGGAAAGCTTAGACCCCTGCCTGCCACATAGGACAGGCTTCATAACTGCTGCCCAAGGACCCCTGCTTTGGTGCAGGCGAACAGTTTGGAAGATGTCTTCTACATTACTGACCATGTTTAAAATACACTCAAAGGCTCATCCGTAGCCTGTCCCAGGGACCAACAGTCCTGTGTTAGAGCACAACACAAAGATGACACCTGGACAAGAAAGTTATTAACACGGGGGATTTGATACCTGCTTCTCCCTGGTCCAGAAACTCTCCTGCTCCTCTCTCCTTCTTGGCACTTGCCTGGCTATCGGGCCCTATAGCACAGTGACATGGTCCCTTGGGCGCAGGCTGCCTCCTCGTCACAGGTGGGTCACGTCCCCACCAAGCTCCCAGGTTGAAATCCTGAGCTCCACCCCCAGTACCTCACAATAGGACCGTATCAGGAGACAGGGCCCTTTGCAGAGCAATGGTAAAATGAGGTCCTGGGGGGGGGGTCCCTAATTAATAGGACTGGGATGCTTCTAAGAAGAAGAGATTGGGCCTCAGGCAGGCACACAGACCATGTGAAGACACAGGGAGAAGACTGCCATCCACAAGCCACGGAGAGGCCTCAGAAGAAACCCACCCCGCCACGTGGATCTGGGCTTCTAGTTCCAGAACCGCAAGAGAATAAAGTTCTGTTTTTTAATTCTGCTATGGCAGCCCCAGCACTGACAGCCCCTTCCTCTCTGAGCCATTTGGGACCTTTGAAGTCTCTTGTATTCATCTTTACAGTCTCAGTGCCTGAATCCCAACTAATAACTAATAAACACTAAATAGTTAACCCTCACTCTCACAGCAGATGGTATTGGGAGAAGGGAGGTACACAGGTCAGATATTTTGTCATTCCAGAAGTTTCTGGGGTATCGTCCTGCCTGTAGAAAGGACCTGAGGGAGGCACCACAGAGCATGCCTTCAGGCTGGGGGTGCCAAGGGGGACTGAGGTCTGGAGTGGGGAGGACGGCAGACAACGAGAGCCCAGGGCAAATTCCACTGGCTCCCAGCTCTTCGGAGGGACTGCCTGCCTTCCTGAATCCAGTGCTCTGTGTTCTCCACCTGTGACTGCAGAGCTTCTCCCTTCTCACCGTGTGACCCCATATGCACAACCCCACCACCTACACCTAGATGCTCCCTTCTCACAGGCAAAGAGAAAATGGTGGATCGGCCTCAAGGCGAGCTCCATGGGTGTTGGATGTGACCTCAGCCTTCTAGGAGATCGATATTTAAGAAATGCAGCCAGGAAAGGAGACCCACCCCAGGCGACGGGGTGGACTGGCAGGGAAGGGGCCCAGGGCCCAAGAAGGGACAGGACGTGCTGAGGGCCACCTCACCGTGTCCACACCCCCGGCCAACATCTCTGTGATATTGGCCTTGATGTCCTCAAAGAGCAGCTTGTTATTTTTTAGGAGGCGGTGGAGGATACCGGGGTAATTGCTGACGTCTCTCTTCTGCCTCAGGTCCCAGTAGAAGTTCTGGGTGTAGATCTCGGCTATGCAGGATGGGAAAAGAAGTGAGCACTGTGCAGGTGGGAGGGAAAGTGGGAGGCGGTACCAAGGGCTGAGGTTTCAGGGACCCAGCTTTCCAGCGGCCCCTTTGCTGAGCACACACTCTCTGCTAAACTCTTTGTCACCATCTAATACCTGACCATAGCTCTCGGGGGTAAGCGATGCCATTCCCATTTTACAGATAAGGAAACAGAAGTCCTAGAGGGTAGTTACTTGCCCAAGGTCATGGGGGTGTCAGGGGCAGAGTGGATTTGACTCCAGGCCTGGCCTCAGCACCACACCCCAGTCAACCTATTTCACCCTGCCTTACCGATCTCTCCCACCAAAGTCCTAAGCTGTCACCAAGCACAGCTGTGTCTGAAGCACTGGTCCTTAACCCTCTGGGGATCCTGGGATCCTCTTGAAGAAAAGAGGAATGGCTCTGATCCTCTTTCTCCAGAAAAATCTAATCATCTCCAATAGCCAGGCTTTAGCCCTCCATGGCCAGGGGTTCTGGAACCTCCCCGCCTCCCATGTCTGCCCACCAAAGGACAGGGGCTTCTTACCTCTCTCTCTCTCCCCAGTCCCAGGCCTGGGTTTCCCACCCTCCAAGGCGGACAGGGCTCTCCTGACTCCCAGACCGGGCTACCCAGGATGCAGTCTTCACCTTTATTGAAAATCACATCCCATGCAGCCACATGGTCTCTCCAGGTCTTGGTCTTGAATAGACGGAACAGTTCTGGGGGGAAGGTGAGCATCGGCACGCTGGTATGGAACATCTGGTAGACAGCGTCGATGAACCGCTGGGCCTCAGGGTCCACTCTCTCCTCCAGCATCCCCAGGCGCTCCCCAAACATGACGTTGGTGATGGCTGCAGAGGGGGACAGAAGGGCCCCTTCTGAGGGCCGCAGCTCCCAGGAACCTCACCGCCACCCCCGCCAACACACAGGATCTCCCGTGCCCAACCTCAGGCTCTTTCATCAAGAAACTGAAGGCTGAGTCCCCAAAGGCTGAAATTGCAAGGCTGGCGACCACTCAGGTCCTTGAGAGGGGCACGTGGAAGACCCTCCAAAGTGTGGTGGGAAGCAGAGTCTCCAGCAGAACTGGGAAAGGGCGCAGGAGGGGCTGAAACGGCTCCACCCACCCCTCCCCCAGCACCCCAAGCACCCTCTGGGCTTTCCTCCTAGGAAGAGACACAGATTACTCATCCATAATTGACCGAATTGGCTATTTCCTGAAACAAGTCAGACAGAAGACTAGGGAACACAGCCCTGGTAATAAGCCATTCACAGCCCAGAAGAAACCTAGCGCCTACTGGGTCAGGAATTTGAATGTTGATTTCGTACCAAACTCTGGGCATCCCAAATCTGCAGTGATCCCATGATCCCCATCAAGCCATGAGGCCTTTGCCCACACTGTTCCCTCTGCCCATACTGTCTGACCTCCTTACCCTATCTGTAAAACTCCTACACATCCTCAAATACCCAATTCAGATTAACCACCCAACCTCCCTTCCCCTCCCAGACCCCAAAGGTCAATGGCCCAGGAGAGAGAGAGGTAGAGGATGGATCCAGCAGCTCATGCCAGAAGCCAATGCCAACACTTCTTCAGGGTCTATGCTGTGTCTTCAGGTAGGAGGCTGGGTTCTCCCACCCACAGGACCACTGCCAGGTAGACAAAAGCCCCTTACACTCAAAGGCGAAGCGAAACAGATCGTCACTGATGTCCCCTGAGAACTTTCCGGAGCCCTGCTGCTTGATGCGCCGGTGCAAGACTTTGACAAAGTCCTGAGACACTGGATCCAGCAGTGGAATGAAGTGTTTTATGGCCTCTGGGGCCATCACCTCCTGGTTCAGGGCCAGCCGGTCTTTCTTCCAACCTCCCGACTTCCTGAGAAAACACAGGCCCTCAGGCCCTGACTGTCACAGACCCCACGCCTGGCAAACACAGAGGGGGCTGACTCGGCTGAGCCACAGCTCAGAGCCCTCACTCACTTCTACCCGCAATGCCCTGGGCCTCCCATCTCCCAGCTGTTGCCTGGCCTGGGGGAGGGGATAGGGAAAAAGAGGGCGAAAGAGAGCAAATCCCCCATCCCTCTGCCCCTGCTGTGGCCAGGAGGTCCTATTCTTAGTGCCTCTAAGTAACTTGCAAATCCTCTACTGTTTGCCTCCTTGCAGGCTTGCCTTCCCTTCCTCTTGACTGAGGCTTAGCTCCTACCACTCCAGGCCCATCTAGGTCACCGTCACTTCTGCCCTTGCAGAGACACAACTGACTGATCTCTCCTCCTCCGCACCCCCAACGTGTCCCATTACTGACGCTGGTGGGGGACCTCAGGTGCCCTGAAGTGGGTTAGTGAGAAACTTCAGCTTACGGTCCACGCTTGAAAATAGATGTGAGCAAACCCCTCTTTGTAGTTTTAGGGCTTTGCTTGTTTATAAGGATGTTATCACAAACCCACCAGGCAACATGGAAACTAGAACTTGACAGTAGCTTAGATGCACCCACCTGTAGTGACAGTAACTTAGAGGACCCGTCGCTCCTCCCACCTGCTGTCTCCCTGGCCCAGGGGACCACCAGCCTGACTCCCTTGCTTGCTTTTGAATATGGTCTTATCCGTCTTAAATAGTATACTTGTTTTCAGCTTCTTAAAAAGGCTGTCATGATTTGCTTTTTCCACTGATTTTATATTTTTAAGTATCATCTGGATCGCTGCTGGTCATTGGGTCCATTCACTGTGACTGGTGTGGGCTCCCACGCTCACTCATCCTCATTCCTGTTGGGCGTTTAGCTGGTTCCCTGGGCTTGGCTGCAGGAACAGCACTGCCAGCACTGCCGCAAACATTCTGGCTCACGTCCCGCCCCCTCCCACCCCGCCCCTGAGCGGAGGGGAGGTGAATATCCAAGTGCAAGAGGGACTGTCCAACCATTTTCTGAAACAATGGCACCAGGCTTCATGGCCACTAGCAAGCTACAAGAGCTTTCATCTCTCTGTATCCTCAGCAACACCTGACATGCACATTTTAAATGTTTTTGAGCAATTTGGTGGAATGTGGTATCCGTTACTCTTAAATACACTGACTTGTCTGCATTTCTCATTGCCCCTGGAGACTCACGGTGGCAGGGCCCTGCCCTACTTGTCACTGTACCCCGGACCCTGGCACACAGTAGGTGCTCAATAAGATGGGACTTAATGAGTGAACCAAGTGAGAACTTCTCTGGGGCTTTATTTACTCATTACAGTCTTCAACCTGAGCACTTCCCTGAAGGCTGGAGGTGTATTTCCTCAGCAGCTGTTTATAGAGACAGAGGAAGATGCCAGGAATTTGCCTAGAGGCCGCAGCCAGAAAGGGCAAGGCAAGCCTGGCCCAGC
Organism: Mellivora capensis; assembly: GCA_004024625.1. NCBI lineage: Eukaryota > Metazoa > Chordata > Mammalia > Carnivora > Mustelidae > Mellivora > Mellivora capensis. Next base: position 104,227 of record PISX010000906.1, read on the forward strand.
AGTGCCCCTGCCTCCAGCCCCCAGGAGATGGCCCGAGACTCACTTCAACAGGACACCGAGGGGTCTCTGGTAATACTGGTGATAGGCCACCCAGGGCGGGATGCAAAATCGTTCTGGTGTGGGACCCTCACACTTAAAGAGGAGGGCCACGTCTTCAGGGTCGACGATATAAACTGATTCCACGCTGCCCAGCTTCTCCCTGGAGGAATGGATGAGAAGGGCTATGGCAGATTCCAGGAAAGCCAAGCAGGCCCTGGGCAGGACCGGTATAAGCACCTCAGGAACTAGAGCACAGGGCAAATGGTCCTGAGAGTGGATCCCCGTTCCACAGCCTCCTTGCTGTGTGACCTGAGGCAAACCGCTCACCTTCTCTGAGTCCCAGTTTCCTTTTCTATAAAATAGAGATACAGGGTTGCTGAAGGACCAGATGATAAAGTCTGTGCATGTGACCCTGAGAGGGCATTCTGCAAGTTCCAGCTTCTGCTCCTCATCTCAGTAGCTGTTGTCCTACCAGGCCATGTCCCCAGGACCACCAACCCCTCCTCCCACCCCCCGGCTCCCAAGGACCATCAAGTCCTCCCTTCCATGCTTCTCTTCCTATGCGTCCACACCCTCAGCACCCTCCCCCATCACACCCACTGCAGAGCTCAGAAACAGCGTGGTCACACGCCCCTGGAGTGGTCGGTGTAGACGGCTTGGTTGGCAGTCCACGCACCCGGGCAGCCAATCCCTTCTAGGCTCTAGGATGGAAATGCTGGGAATGGCCACACTGCCTCTCCTTGGATTCCAATAAGCCACTTTGCCTCTATTCAAACAAAACCACAGTAAAGCCTCAGGCCTTGAGGACAGACACATGTCACAAAGCACTTTGTAGACAGTCTCTGTGGGGAAACGGCAGAAAAGTCCACTTCTCATGTGCTTCTGCCTTTTGCATAAGAAAGTTAATTCAAGATACACTATAAGGCAAAATGTAAAAACATACAGGTATAAGCCAAGTTCTCTCCCCTCCCCCTTCCTCAGAGGGAGGGAGGGAGGGAGGGAGGAATGAGGAGGAGAGGAAAGGAGGGGAGAGGAGGAGAGGAGAGGAATAGAGGAGAGGAGAGGAGAGGGGAGGAGGGAGAGGGAGAGTACTCTTTAACCACTGACCCATTAAGCCCCAGCCTACTTTCCCAAGTCTTCCTGGGCCTTGTCCATGGCCTCCCAGAAGATTCCCTCAGTGTTTTTCCTAGTGTCCTAACACCACTATCTCCATCCCCCCACCCAGCTCAGCAAAATCCTTGAACTGCTATTATTACTACCAATTCCAACTCCGGGAATCTAGCCCAAGGCAGTGATCTGATGTGTGCGATGGATAAACAAGTTGTCTAATAGCAAAATATCCCAGAGCAGGCTAGATGTCCACTCTACAGGGCTGGCTTCAAAGGGCTTATCCACACTACGGACTACCATGCTGCCTTTTAAAAATCATATTAAAGAGCAAAAAGAGGAAAGAAATCATCTAGATGTCCTTGTGGGACCCTGCCAAACAGCATACCTCATATATTCACATTCTCTATGCTACATAAATATTATCAACATCGAGATTCCATCTGACTGCAATTCCCATTTGCACTTGCCCATATTTTTTCTGAATTGTTTAATCACACGTATTCAAAAGTTTATAATTTCTGAGCCATGAGTTAGAACAGAACACTGACATCAAACTAGGAGTCAGACAGTTAGGGTTCCAAAAATAGCCCTGGCTTTGCCCTGATGAGCTGTGTGACCTTGGCAAGACCCCTCTCCTTCCCGGCCTCAGTTTCTCCATCTGTAAAACGTGAGTAGTGAACATCAAATTCAAGGACGTGACAAGAGGCTCAGACGATAGTGACTCAGAAAACAGAAAGGGGCTTGATAAAAGAAGGAGTTCCTACCAGAGGGAGAGGAAGCAGGGGAAGAGGAGGAGGAAAGAAGGAAGAGGAAGGAAGGAGAAGGAAGCAGGAATAACAAACCATCTCCCGGAAGCGAGAAGCCACCTTCTCCCAAACCTGGCACTCAGCCTGGGGGCTCCCTGCCTCCAACCAGCTGTAGGAAAGACACTTCGGATTTCCAAAGGGCTTGTGGGAGGGAGAAGGAAGAAGAATGACCAGCTGGACCCTTCGGAAACATGCCTGCCCTCCCACCCCAAGCCCACCAACAAGCCAGCCAACATAGCCCATCAGTGCCCTTTCCCCACCTTGACCCTTTCACTGAAAGTAAAACGCACTGTCCCTCCTGGTGTACCCTCCCTGCCCCCAGCTGACACCTCCACCATCCCTTACCCCTTAAGTGTCCCCTCAGAACAGAACCCAGGTATGGCTTGAAGCTTAAGCACCTGAGACCCCCCGCCCTCAGACCCCCGCCCCATTCAGAGGCTAAATGACCTTTCTGTGTCCTTCCTCCTGGCAGAAACCAAGGCAGACGCTTGGAAAGTTGGAGCTCTAGCCAGGCCGAGTGGAGGGGACAAAATCAGCTGTTCCAGATCTGCCTGGGGCTGAGAAGGGAGGCCAGCATCCCAGCGGGACAGGGATCTAGCCGGGCGACAGAGGCAAGAATGCCCACCCCTCCAGGCCTCAGTTGCCTCTGACAGTGGGGGTGACAACTTTAGCGTCCAAGGTGTCTTGAGGATAATGGCTGTAGGGAGGCAGTGAACAGAGCTCTCTCTCGCCACCTCCCCCCAGGAAAGCTTCAGAGGGTGTAACACCTGAGCAGTAGTGAGGCCTCAGGGCTGGGAACAGAACTCACTCTCTGGGAAGCCTTCTTCCTTCTGCCACCGTCCTCAGGCATGACAGAAATCAAGTCAGCAGTAGATAAGAGCAGGGGCACCTGGGTGGCACAGTCAGCTAAGTGTCCGACTCTAGATTTTGGCTCAGGTCTTGATCTCAGGGTCGTGAGATCGAGCCCCGTGTCGTGCTCCATGCTGGACACAGAGCCTGCTTAGAATTCTCCAACTCTGCCCCTACCCGCCCTCTTAAAAAAAAAAAAAAAAAAGTAGACAAGAGGCTGGAATGGAGGGCTGAACCTTTAGGGAAGGGGAGTCCAGCAAGGCTTCCCAGGCCCCTCTACCTCCCTATCCCTCCAGCCCCACACTGGCCAGGCTTACCTGTAAATAGGGCCATACTTCTGGAAGTTCTGGACCTGATGGTAGTGGATTTTCTGTGAGCCCATCTCCCTCCAGAAATTGTACAGATTTAGCCAGCCATTGTTTCCAGGGGTGGGAATCTCACTGAAGGGGCGAGGAATCTGAGTGGAGATACTGGCCCCCTCCCCAGTGGGCATCCTGGGATGCCCCAGACCCTCCCGCATGGCGCTCAGGACGGGCGGGCAACCTTTGACCAGGACTGAGCGAAGAGGAAGCCCCTTGGCCAGCATGCTGTCCCCCACGGCGGCTGCAACCCCTGCTCTGCCGGGGTGACTCCGCCCCTGGGCCCCCAAGGTCCAGCTTATAAGCACCAGCTCAAGGCTAAGTGCCTGACAAAGCGGTCCACCTCCCTCCTTCTTCTATTGGCTCCAGTCCACACACAGCCCAGACTTGGGGTGCCAAGGCTCGGACTGGAATTTCTGCCACCAGAGAGACTTTCCAAAGCACAAGGAGACATCCCCCCCAATCTGTGTCCTCACTGTCAGCCCCGGCAGGCCCCTGAAATGGCCAGGTTTGTGCCTTTCCTCTGCTGGGGCCTCCTGCCTCTGCCTGCAGTGGGACCCAGCCGCTGGCAGACATCCCTTAGTACGGGCGGAAAACCTGGTGTTAGGGGTGCTTATGAGGAGCCCAGAAGAGGTGAGAGCCACCATGCAGCTCTTGGGCAGCACTTTCTTATAATAGATGATAGATACATAGATACATACATACGTAGATATAGAGACAGATTATTATAAACTGTTTTTAAACAGTTCCTTGGGGGCGCCTGGGTGGCTCAGTGGGTTAAAGCCTCCACCTTCGGCTCAGATCATGATCTCAGGGTCCTGGGATCAAGCCCCACATCAGGCTCTCTGCTCGGCAGGGAGCCTGCTTCCTCCTCTCTCTCTCTGCCTGCTTCTCTGCCTACTTGTGATCTCTCTCTGTCAAAATAAATAAAATCTTTATTTAAAAAAATTAAAAAATAAACAGTTCCCCGATTTTTTAAAAGTTAAATTCAATTAACATATAATGTATTATTGGTTTCAGAGGTCTAGTGATTCATCAGTCTTGCATAACACCTAGTGCTCATTATATCACGTGTCCTCCTTAATGTCCACACCCGGTTACCCTCACCCCTCCTTAATGTCCATACTCGGTTACCCCCCACCCCCCCTTAATGTCCATACCCAGTTACCCAGCAACCTCAGTTTGAGAGTTTCAGAGTCTCTTAAGGTTTGTCTCCCTCTCTGGTTTCCTCTTGTTTTATTTTTTCCTCTCTTCCCCTATGATTCTGTTTTGGTTCTAAATTCCGCATATCAGTGAGATCATATGATAATTGTCTTTCTCTGATTGACTTATTTCACTTAGCATAATACCCTCTAATTCCATCCACGTCATTGTAAATGGTAAGATTTCACTTTTTGATGGCTAATATTCCATTGTATATATGAACCGCATCTTCTTTATCCATTCACCTGTTGGTGGACATCTGGGCTCTTCCCATAGTTTGGCTATTGTAGACATTGCTGCTGTGAACATTGGGGTGCACCTGCCCCTTCACTACATTTGTTTCTTTGGGGTAAATACCCAGCAGTGCACTGGGGCATAGGGTCAGTTCTCCAATTTTTAAAGTTCTACTTTTTCTGCTTGGAAAAAAAAAAAACAAAAATGCAAAGCCTGTATTTTCTGAAAATGTTATAAGTGGCAAGTATTGTTATCATTATTTTTAAAAATACTACTATTAAGAAATAAACTAAATTACAGTCAAGGTTATTCATTGTAGAACACTAAGGAAGAGGAACAAGAAAAATCAAAATCTCCCAAGCCTCTAACATTGAGTCAAAGAACCCGCCAGAAGGGCAGGTGCTGTGGGACTCTGCCCGCAGCGAAGTGGGAGAATTGGGGAAATGACCTGTGGTGTTAGACGCACCCCTCTTGGGGTACAGGGGTTCATTAGGTGTCTGACTCTTGATTTCAGCTCAGGTCATGATCTCAGGGTCCTGGGATGGAGCCCGGTGTTGAGCGCTTTTCCTTTGCCCCTCCCCCCAACACACACGCGCTCTCTCTCTCAAATAAATAAATAAATCTTTTTTTTTTTTAATCTCCATGTCTTAAAAAAAAAAAAAAGAAAGAAAGAAAATTAACGTTTCTCTTGTGGGGTAATGACCAGGGCAGGGCATGAGGGAACTTGCTGGAGTGCTAGAAAAGCGCTCTGTCTTGACCTGTGTATTTACATATGTAAAAATTCACCCAACCTATACATTTGTCATATTTGCATTTTATGGAATATAAGTTACTGCAATAAAAATGTAAAAAAAAAAAAAACAACCCTTTCTAACACTCTTTTTCCTATAAAAAAAAAAACAATGGGCCTTTACAAAGAGGACTCAGCCTCACCAGGTAGGCATTAAACCCAGCTCAAGCTCCGGGGTCACTCCCTCTCCCTAAGGTAAGGGGGAAGGAGAAGGAAATCCCCTGGGTCAAGGGAAAGCAAATAGTCACTAGGGGCAGGGCACGCCCCCCCCAAGCCTCCCCCCCTGCCAGCAGCCTTGGTCCCCAGAAACTGTATGGGTCACTGCCCCCTGGCTAGGAAGGGGCAGCAATTCGTCCAGTGGGTCCCAGCAAGGGTGACAGCCACACCCAAACCTCTGTCCGCTGGCCCAGGCAGCAGCCAGTGGCCTCTCCCTATATATGGGGCTGATGAAACTGGTCCCAGCTTCCGTCAAAACCTGCTGGACATCCCAGTGGGGCTGCCCAGACACAAATGCTCCCAGACGGTTTTTTGAAGACTCTCTCACTGAGGACTCTACACTCCGCCTCAAGGCAGAAGCCGGAAACTCCCTTTTCCAGTGTCACTTGGGTCAGGAAAGCAGGCAGATAGCTGGGGCTCCCCCAATCAGAGCCCCCTCAGGAAATTTTGGTTGAGAAGGCAGTGGCAGGAAGAGGCGAGCGCCATGTGAAGCCTGTTGCGGCATGTGCGGGGGCAGAGACCTCCTGTCCGGCCTGGCCCCTGCAGCAGGGGACCCCGGTGGGGGGCCACTGGCATGTGATTCAGGCCCCTTGGTATCCAAGCTTGATTATCCACCCTCCCGGAGATCTTGTCAACCACACAATGTCTCCTGATAAACCCTTCTCTGGGAAGTATTAGCTGGAGTGAATTCTGCTCTTGATGACATGCGACTCTGAATGATACAAGAGTAAACAATCACGTTGCTAAAAATCTGTCACATGCCTGCATTTCAAACCTAAATTAACCAAGTCAAATCACTTTGAAACATCCTACTTTTAATTTACACCCCCATACAGGCTTGAACTCATTAAGGGAACATTCTGGGAACCCAAGAGAGAAAGTCTGATGACAAAGTCACGTTCCGTGGAAAGGGGGCAGCTGAGGTTTGTTACGAGGACCACCAACACTGGTGCCCATGACCACACGATCCTGAGATAAACACAAACCCTGGTTAAAAACATGTTCTTATATTTCCTTCCAATCCTTTTCAAGTGGATTCTTTTTTTTTTTTTTTAAGATTTCATTTATTTATTTGACAGAGATCACAAGTAGGCAGAGAGGCAGGCAGAGAGAGAAAGGGGAAAGCAGGCTCCTCGTCGAGCAGAGAGCCCGATGTAGGGCTCGATCCCAGGACCCTGAGATCACGACCTGAGCTGAAGGCAGAGGCTTAACCCACTGAGCCACCCAGGCGCCCCTCAAGTGAATTCTTTTTTTTTTTTTTAAGATTTTTTTTATTTGACAGACAGAGATCACAAGTAGGCAGAGAGGCAGGTAGAGGAAGAGGGGGAAGCAGTCTCCCTGCTGAGCAGAGAGCCTGATGCGGGGCTCGATCCCAGAACCCTGGGATCATGACCTGAGCTGAAGGCAGAGGCTTTAACCCACTGAGCCACCCAGGCGCCCCTCAAGTGAATTCTTTTCTGTTGTCTTCTTTCTTTCTCTGAGGGGTTGAAATTTTGTTTATTTTTATTTCAATGTATAGTTTACCCCCAATATCTATAGAGTGGCTTAAAAACTCAATTAGCACCTGTACAAGTCTCGGTTCAACCAGAGAAGCAGAGCTAGAGGGAAGGGTGTGAGGGATCGGCTTGTGCAATGCCAGGCCGGCTGGGAGAGTGTGAAGTCCACCAGCACCTGTCAGAAGGGCAGACTGGACGCTCAGCACCAGTGGAAGCCAGAGCCCACAGGTGCGATTTCTTCTCCTTCCAGGGACTCTCAGCTCTGCTCCTGAGACCCTTGGACTGGTTGAAGCAGACCCACCAGATTGTCTAGGATAATATTCTTTACTTCAAATCAACTGATTATGGATTCAAATCACATCTACAAACTGCCTTCCCAGCAACACCCAGCTCAGTGTTTGAACAACGGAGGCCTAGAGCCTGGCGATGCCAATGTCTCCAACTGAACATCACATCACTACTAAGCTTATAAGGAAAAATCGCAGTCCTCTACTCCAGCCCTCCCAACTCTTGATACCACTTCCCAGAGGGGAATGAAACGCTCTTCTCGACATAATCAAACTCATCAGTTCCCATCCCTCTCCGCTTCTTCTTGGAAGCCTCCCTCCTGGGGCCTGACACGCACTTGCTTTCCCCCATCCATGCTGCTCATCTCTGAGCCCCATGAGAGCTACCTTCCAGGGACCTCTCCCTCTGCCCTCTGCGGCCCCCCCTTGCCCACCACACATGCTCTCTCTAAAAAAGAAGAAGAAGAAAGGAGTGCATGAAAGGTAAAATGTTAAGACCTTGCTTACCTAACAGTGTCTTTATTCTGCCCTCACAGATGGAGAGTTTAGCTGGAGATTGAATTCTAGGTTGGGAATAATTTTTTTAAAGATTTATTTATTTATTTGAGGGAGGGAGGGGCAGAGAGGGAGAGCATCTCAAGCAGACTCCCCGCTGAGTGTAGAGCCTGACTTGGGGCTCGATCTCACAACCCTAGGATCAATGACCTGAGCTGAAACCAAGAGTCAGATGCTCTGCTGACTGAGCCACCCAGGAGGCCCTAGGTTGGGAACAATTTTCGATTAAAAAAAATAATAATAATATTTGAAAGCAGAGCTCCATGATCTTCCATTTTGTGGAAATTCCGTTGAGAAATCCAAAGGCTTTTCTGACCCCTTAACCCTTCCTTGCATTTGTCCTCCCCACCGCCGCCCCCCTCCTCCCGCCCTCCGGTCCCTCTTGGGACCTGCTCTGCCTTTAGGCTGGCTCAAATTTCATGATGCCAGCCTGCCGTAGCAGTTCTTGGGCTGGGTGTTTAGGAAGCCCTCTCATCCAGAAACTCAAGTCTTCACATTTCTGGACACTTTCTTGTACAATGTATTTCGTAGTTTCTCCCTCTGCTTCCTCTTCTCTCCATTTCTGGAATTCCTATTCTTCATCTAGGTACCTCCTGAATCTATCTGGTATGGATTTTTTTTCTTTTTCTTTTTTTTATTAACAGGTCTGTGAATCGCCAGGTTTACACACTTCACAGCACTCACCATAGCACATACCTTCCTCAATGTCCATAACCCAACCACCCTCTCCCTACCCCCCTACCCCCAACAACCCTCAGTTTGTTTTGTGAGATTAAGAGTCTCTTATGGTTTGTCTCCCTCCCAATCCTGTCTTGTTTCATTGCTGATTTTTTTTTCTTAATCTCCCATATTACATTGTCTTCTCATCCCACCTAGTTAGAGATTCCCTACTTCCACTTCTAAACTCTCTATTGCAATTTTTATTTCCACAGTTTTTCTTTTATAATGTCCTCGGGCCCCTTCCTATATCTGGATATGGACATAATATAGACATAATGGCTCTTCAAGCCTCTCCAAGATATTAATCATACAGTTATTTAGTTGTTTGGGTTCTTTGGGTGTTTTTGTCTGGTTGTTTTTTTTTAATATTTATTTATTTAGGGCTCAGTTGGTTAAGCGGCTGCCTTCGGCTCAGGTCATGATCCCAGCGTCCTGGGATCCAGTCCCACATCGGGCTCCTTGCTCGGCAGGGAGCCTGCTTCTCCCTCTGCCTCTGCCTGCCACTCTGTCTGCCTGTGCTCGCTCGCTCTCTCTCCCTCTCTCTCTGACAAATAAATAAATAAAATCTTAAAAAATATATATTTTATTTATTTATTTGACAGATCACAAGCAGGCAGAGAGGAAGGCAGAGAGAGAGGAAGGGAAGCAGGCTCCCTGCTGAGCAGAGAGCCCAACTCGGGGCTCGATCCCAGGACCCTGGGATCATGACCTGAGCCGAAGGCAGAGGCTTTAACCCACTGAGCCACCCAGGCGCCCCTGTCTGTTTTCTTTTGCTCTCTCTGTTGTCCCTGTTTCTCTGAGTTCCTTTTTCTGTTTGTTTTGATTCCTGCCTTTCATTTTGGAAGTTTCCTCAGGTGGGGGCACCTGGGTGGCTCAGTCATTGGGCATCTGCCTTCCGCTCAGGTCATGATCCCAGGGTCCTGGGATCGAGCCCCGCATCAGGCTCCCTGCTCATTGGGAAGCCTGCTTCTCCCACTCCCCCTGTTTGTGTTCCCTCTCTCACTGTGTCTCTCTCTGTCAAATAAATAAATAAAATTTTTTTAAAAAGAGAGAGAGAGAGAGAGAAGAAAATACCCTTTAAAAAAGAAGAAGAAGGGACGCCTGGGTGGCTCAGTTGGTTGGATGACTGCCTTCGGCTCAGGTCATGATCCCAGAGACCCGGGATCAAGTCCCGCATCAGGCTCCCAGCTCCACGGGGAGTCTGCTCCTCCCTCTGACCTTCTCCTCGCTCATGCTCTCTCACTGCCTCTATCTCAAATAAATAAATAAAATCTTTAAAAAAAAAAAAAGAAGAAGAAGAAGTTTCCTTAAGTGTTTACAGATTTGGGGCAGTCCACTAGACATCATGCCAAATATAGAGTCAAAACCCAAGAGGCTGGCCAGCTTGGAGCATGTTGGGGACTTGTCCAGCTATGGGGATGGTGCAGGGTTTCCCCAGGGAGGACTCTGACGGATCTCCAAGGTCAGCAGCTACCTGACTTTCCACGTCAGCTGCTCATCTTCCCTGAGGAACAGTCTTCTACATTTTCAGTATGGGACCCCTCACTTGCCTTGCTGTGGCTGACGTCCCCAGGGCCAGAGCCTTCCTGGTTCAGCGAATCCAGAGACCAGACCTCACCACATTGACCCAGAAGCCCTCCAGGTGGTCTGTGCACACAGCCAAGGTCATGGTGTTCACACAATTTTGTGCCTTACTGCATTTTCATCCAGATTGTCATAAGCATTTTCCTTATTATGAAATGCTCCAAACTGTCTCTTGGAAAAAACCTCATCACATTCTGTGATTGTGCTTATCTGTACCTTATTCTTTCATATTCAAAACTCTAAGGTTCAGAGGTCACCTTGGGTGCTTAGGAAGGGCCAGACCATGCCGGGTAACAACCAAGGGGGGTGGGTGTATTGATATATTCCCACACCTGCAGCATTCCACATCTCTACTCCAGGCACTAGGCTAGGGGATGGCAAAGAGGGGAGGGACACACGGGCCCTGGCCTCAGGGAGGGCACAGTCCAGGGAAGCAACATGAACTCAAACGCACTAGAAGGCTTCCGGCTTCTGCAGAGAAGGATGAAGTGGGATTTTGTGGGCTGGGGCTCAGTGGTCTCTACGGGTGGGGAGCAGGAGAAGGTGGGAATCCTTTGAGGACAAAGGAGGAGCACTTCCGGAAGGCAGGCAAGGACCAGGGGAGGGCCAAATTTCAAGATGAGAGCAGATAAGCTTATGAAAGCCTACAGAGGGAGAGGCCGTGGAGCTGGGTCAGCCAGCGCTGGCCCTTCTCACTCCCACAAGCTTCCATGCCGTCTGGCCCTGCGCGCTGAACCGCTCTACCCCCCGCAGCCGGCTGATCTCTAGCCTGTGCCCTCCTCCCCGAAGCAGTGGTGGAAGGAGCAATTCCAGAGATAAAATGAGACACTGAACAGGAGGAGTTTAGATGGCAGCCTGGAAGGAACCCAGCCTCTTACTAGTTGGAGGTCCTGAGACACTGATGTGTCTTCTCTGAGAGTTCCCCTCTGCGCCGTGGGTTACCCAAGACGTCCCCGGAAGCCAGAGGACACTGTCCTTGGAGCCCTGTGCATAGACCTTGTCTTCCATGGATCATGAAGGGCCGGGAGGAGCACAGGGAAGTGGGGAAGGAACCTGGACAGTACCCAGATGGCACAGACAGGTCGAGTCAGGATGCCTTTTATTTCCCTCTTCCTGGGCAAAATCAGGGGGACCTGTGCAGGGAGAAGGAGAAGCCAGGTAGGAGGCAGGGCTAGGAGAGCACGTGAACAGGCCCAGATCCTGGATGGAGGGGACTGAGGGAGTGGGGGCAAGGCCAGTGGGGACAGGAGGGCAATCAGCTCCACAGAAAGTTCTTTCTGGGTCACACTATGCCTGGTAATGATGGGCAAAGCTGGGGATGAAGGAGGAGAGAAACAGGGAAAATGGGCACTGTGTCTCCAGCTGGGGCCTGGCCCTCAGCACACTACACCCCGACAAGAGTGAAGAACTTGGCCCCCAGTGAGTAGAACATGCCTTGTCCGATGTTTGAAGCTCCATCAACAGGCAACCCACTTCTCTTGCTCAGCCCAGCCTCCTGGCTCATGGCTCCAGAATGTCCCCCAGCCCCCTTCAACACACAGCCACAAGCAGCCAAAATGGGGAAAACCAGACCAGCCCCCAACAGATGTAGGGAAGTGTGTTCCCAGGCCACCTGCCTGCCAAGCATCTGGATTTGGGAACATTGAGAAGATCCTGGTTTTCCATTTCCGCCACTGGGCAAGCCCCATGACTTTCCACGTCCACATCCTAGAACAGAATGGACATTTCCTATGTGCAGGCAACCTTGTATGCATTATTCCACTTAATCATCACCCTTCCATGAGGCAGGTCCTAGTACTTTCCCTGTTTCAGAGATGAGGAAACCAAGGTGTAGACAGGATGGGCATTTGCCTGAAGTCACAGCAACAGAACTGGATTAAAAGCCCAGGCAATCTGCTGGGGTGCCGGGCTGGCTCACTCAGTGGAACATGTGACTTTTGACCTCAGGGCAGTAAGTTCAAGCCCCACGTTGGGTATGGGGAGCACTTAAGGAGGAAGAGGAGGAGGAGGAGGAGGAGAAGAAGAAGAAGGAGATGAAGGAGAAGAAGAAGTAGTCACCTCCAGTGGTCCCTCTCCCAGGCCTGGGCTCTCAGTCCCTTTGCCATGCTGCTGAGAAGGCCTGAAGGCACCAAAGGGGCAAATAATGAACGCTTTGCATACTAGAAGCCAATGACCAGTTCCCCTAAATTGATCTAGCTCTCACAGGCTAAGAGACATGGAAAGGCCCTTGGGTATCATTTCTTTGGGCTCCAATTATACAGATGAGAATACTGAGATCCAGAGAGGGGCAGAGACTTGCCCTGAGTCACTAGAGCAAAGCAGGAACAGAGGCAGGCCTGAAGCCAGGCCTTGAGGCCCCACAGAGCCACAGAGGCCCAAATCAAGAGTGGCTATTGGAAGAGGCACAGCCATTTCCTCCCCCACAGCCTGTCCTGTATGAAGCCAACCCAGCAATCTCTGTGGACTTCCAGAGCATGGGCACCTGGCTGATGATAGATGGGAAGTCCAGAGAAGGAAGAGGAGGAATGAGAAGAACTTTATACCCCAGGCCTTGAAGAAACTTTAAACAAAGGAATTTCACCTTGAACCCCAGTCCTCGTCATCCTTCCTCAGCTGGCCCTGATCTGGAGCCAAGATTCAACATGGCTGACTCAGAAGGAGCCTTGGGTCCCTTGAGTGAGGTCTGTGGTCAGGGCACTCTGGACTCACTCCAAGACCTTGGCCAACCTGGGATGTCAGCTTCTCCCTCTCCACTCTCCACCCCAAGATCTCTGGTCTCTCTCCACAACCCCTCCATTCTACCTCTACCACTCTACCATACCCCCAGACCCATCCCAGCCAAGCTCTGGCCCCCATATATCTTTCCTACACCCAACACCTTCCCAGACAACAAAGATCTATCATAACAGACTTTTGACAAACTACAGCCCACTTGATAAAAGGGTGTACATCAGGAAGCACACACATACACCATGGAGAATATTTCATGGCAATAAAACACCTTATGTTTTTCACATTGGACAATATGATTTCTCTCCATTTTTTTTCAGACTCTTGTCTGCTGGCAAACAAAGGGTATATTTAAAACACACCTAGAAGAGACAGAAAGTAGAGTAGTGGTTTTTTAGGGCTGAGAGGAGGATATCTAAAAGGCACAGAGTTTTAGGGCACCTTGGTGGCTCAGTTGGCTGGGATTCGAACTCTTGATTTTGGCTCAGGTCATGATCTTGGGGTCATGGGATCAAGCCCTATACTGAGTGGGGAGTCTACTTCAGATTCTCTCTCCCTCTCCTGACCCTTCCCCTCTTGTGCTCTCTCTCTCTCTCTCAAATAAATAAATCTTTTTAAAAAATAAAAATAAATTAAAAATATGGAGTTTCTTTTTGGGGTGATGAGCATGAAAATGTTCTAGAATTGGGATGGGTGGCTCAGTCGGTTAAACATCTTCCTTTGGCGCAGGTCATGATCTCAGGGTCCTGGGATCAAGTCCCACATCAGGTTCCTTGCTTGGCGGGGAGCCTGCTTCTCTCTCTCCCTCTGCCTGACACCCTGCCTGCTTGTGCTCTCACTTTCTCTGTCAAATAAATTAATAAAATCTTTTTTAAAAAGAAAAGAAAATGTTCTAGAATTGATTGTGGTGATTGCTGTCGGTGAATGTACTAGAAAATATTGAATTGTACAGTTTAAATGCGTGAATTGTATGGTATGTGAATTAGATCTCAATAAAGCTGTTAACACACACACACACACACACACACACACACACACACACAGGCTGACGTACGTCCTCCTGACCCTTTCTGTTGTGTTTATCAGCCCACAGATTCACCCACAGTGAATGCTGTCTTGGGATTCAAATAGTGTTGGGCCATTTCCAACAACTTTAGAGCAGCAGGTTTCTACGGGGAAAAATATAGATATATATCTGCACTTCTCCAAAGTGATTATTGCTCTCCCCGGAGGTGTGACCATGGGCCCCTCCACACATGCACCTTCTGATAAAGAGAGTTTGGAGGGAGCTATTTTGCCTCATGGCTGACCTCGAGCCTGGAATGACATCAGCTGGGGAAGGCCACACATCTCACAGGCAGCACTGGGGCAATGAGTCTCCACAGAGAAAAGCAGTTAACTTGTTTTCCCTCACAGAATCACAGAACCAAGATAAAATTCATAAATTCTTGACTGAAAGCCAAGCACGTTGTTTTAAGTACCCCCTTCTAACTTCTTCCTCCCTGGGAGGAGCTCTGTTAGGCACCGCATGGAAGGCCTGTGGTCCTCTTCTGGGCAGCGCCCCAGATTTAGTCAGGCCTCCCTCCACACCTGCCCCTCAGCCCATGTGTCTCAGGGAGTGACTTCTGGAAGCCAATGTTTTTAGCCTCATCCTGCACCTCTTACCCCGGCCAGTTGTTGGTTGAAGGACAGGCCTGTGATTAGTCGGGCCACTGAGATGTGAGGAAGGGTTTGCGGAGGCTTCTGGGACAGAGGCTTCTTCCCTTTTCTGGAAGAGCTTCTAGAATCACATCATTATCCCTGGACACACTGAATTATGGTAGTAATCTATTGCTGCTTAATGAATTATTCCAAAATGGAGGCTTAGAACAACAAATGTGCCTTACCTCAGTTTCTACGGGCCAGGAATCCAGGGACAGCTCTGCTGGATGGCCCTAGCTCACGGTGTCCCGTGAGGGGCTGCCATCACCTCACGTCTGGCTGCCCCCAAGGACCAATTCCCAAGCTCATTGGATGAAAGTGGCCTGACTTCCAGATCTTTCAGTGGCTACTGGCAGGGGACTTAGTTCTCCCTGGCTGTTGGTTGGAAGCCTCGTGTTTCACCTCACGGGCTCGTCCCAGGCTGCCTGACCATCCTCATAACATGGCAGCTGGTTTTCCCTAGAGCGAGTGATCCTAGCAAGAGCAAGCAGAAAGCTGCATTCTCTTTCATGCCCTGATCTCTGAAGCTCTGCCATCCCTTGGAAGAACACTCGAGAAGCAGGGAATTTGGCTCTGCCTTTTAAAGGAGGTGTCAAGGGGCGCCTGGGTGGCTCAGTGGGTTAAAGCCTCTGCCTTCAGCTCAGGTCATGATCTCAGGGTCCTGGGATTGAGCCCTGCATCGGGCTCTCTGCTCAGCAGGGAGCCTGCTTCCCCACCCCCCGCAGCCTACTTATGATCTCTGTCATATAAATAAATAAAATCTTTAAAAAAAAAAAAAAGGAGGTGTCAGGAATCTATGGGCATGTCTTCATCTGCACCAAGGAAGCTTACAGCCCCCAGGACTGTAGGCAGCTGTCTTGCAGTTACAAAGGGGAGCCAGTTTTTAGAAAGATGTAAATAAATCAGGCCCTTGATGCTACTCTAGAGATTTTGGATTAAAGCAGCCCTAAACCAGGCCTACTTTGAGACTTTCCAGCATATAAGCTGATAAATCCTCTTCCTAGTTTCAGCCAATTTGAGCTGGGCTTTCTGTGGCTTGGAATCAAACATGATCCCCTTAGAAATGAAGAAGACGGTGCAGAGCCACCTGGTCTAATCGCCCATGGTGGATTATCAGGGCAGGAGCACCCACTGCCTGGGGGAGGGGTGGTCCAGGACACTGCCCACCTGCTCACGAGGCTCTCCTGAGCAGAGGGGCCTGCGGGCTCTGTCCCAAGTGACAAGCAGCATAAGCGTGCCCTTCATCTGAGGAGGAGACCCGGTTCAGAAGGTACTCTAGGACAGTCACACATCTGTAATTTTCTCATTTTGTTCCCCAGAGAGAAGGCTCAAATGTCAGATTTTTTAGATTAAACCAAAGTCCAGGAAATGCATGAGTCGGGTCCCAGAAACGAGACCAAGTCCGTGCACTCTGGCTTTAAGGTGTCCTAACACCCTCCACACTACAAAAGCTCGTTCTGGATGTGCCTTCCTATGACTTGCACCTCCAACTCAAACACCCACATGCAGTGGGGAAAACATCAACGCTTTTAGGAATCTGACAAACTTGTGGTCAAGTTTCATACCCACCCCCTACTGGGCATGGGGCCCTTGTCAAATTCTTAGGCTCTTCCTCTGCTCATGGAAAAATCAGCACCCACCACACCAGACTATGGCAGGAAATAATGGACTCATATGCTGTTTCTTCATCTATCTACCTACCTGTCTATACACATAATGTATACATACAGAGAGACACTGGGCGGTAGAGTCAGTCGAGTGTCCAACTCCTGGATTCGGCTGGGGTTGTGATCTCAGGGTCGTGTGAGGCCTGTGTTGGGCTCCCCATTCCACATGGAGTCTGCTTGGATCCTCTCTCCTTCTGGCCCTCCTCATGCGCTCTCTTTCTCTCACAAATAAATAAATACACACACACACATACATATATAATTTTTCCTCCGCCTCTCTCTATTCTTGCCAGTGCCCAAACTGAAGCTTTCACCCCTTCAAAAGTGATGGTGGCCCAGCGTCCACCCTCACCAAGCCCTTCACGATGGAAAAGGGATTTCTCAGATGGATGAGGCTGGACCAGCAAGTGGGCGCGCCTGAGTCCTTGTGGCCCTCCCAGGAGGGCTGCCCAGTGCTTACAGAGCCCACATCCCCTCCTCCTCCCCTGCCTCCTGCATTCCCTACCTCACCCTGTCACTCTCAGAGTGGAACTGGTACATGCTTCGATCCATCGAGAATGTTGCCTGTGACCGAGATGGAGATTAGACTGGGATCCGATTCCGGTGGGTACGCAGCAAACCCCAAGTACGGGCTTACCTAAAATAGGAGCCTGCTCTCTGACACAAAGGGAGCCCCGAGCTGGGCCGTCTGGGAATAACGCATCAGCCCTGTCGACAGCTGAGCTCTGCCCTGCTCCGTGCATGTCAGCTCCTGGCTTGGATCTCCTTGGCCACGTCCCAGCCCCAGATGCTGCTGGGGCTCTACCCGTGTCACTGGAGAGAAGAAAGGAGAGCTAAAGAACACAGAAAGAGCCCTCCCTGCTGAGAAGCTCCACTGAAGGGACCTTCCTCCGGGTGCCACCCAGGCCCGGTTGCGTCTCATTGACAGAACCTGACTACACGAGGGCACCTAGCTACAGGGAGGCTGGCAAAGGCAGTCTTCTTCTTCTTCACGTTGCTGGCGACATGGCCAGCTAGCAGGCTTGGCCGCAGTAAGTTAGGCTAAGTCAAGAAAGAATGGCAAGGGAGCCTGGTCCTTCCATCCGGTTTCACCAAGAATGAAGCTGAGAATCTGTCTGACATCTGGCTCAATCCCCGCAGAATTTCCAGGGCGCAGGAATGTACCTGGGACCCCAGAAAGCCCCTAGGACTGTGCCTGACACAGTATTTTCCTTCCTGTGGTAGACACCCTGTAAGAGAGTTCCCTGTCTCATGATGAGCCCCTCTTCTCTGGGAAAGACCCTCAAAACACAGAGGTGGGTCGCAAGCAATCCTCCCCTCTGGCCACAGATGGCAGTTCTACCTGAGTATCAGTTGACCCAGACCGGGCAATTCATGGTCCTTTCCAGAACCTTCTGAAGTTCATGTAAGAGACAGCATCAGTCCTTCTGTAGTGGCCAAATGCTGAGATGTAAGTCCATGTTCTGTCCACCCAGAGAGAAAAAGCCAATAGAGAGAAGGAAGCCAGAGCCGGAGCAACTCAGAGACGAGCACTACAAAGCACACGAGTCACAGCTGGGACTTTGCTCCTGTTCCCAGAGCCCCCAGAGGCCCAGCTGCCCCTCCATCCTTCAGTCCAGTACAGAGTCCACAGGCATCCAGCCCTGCCACCAGGGGCCAGCAGCTTCTGGGGTCGGTGGGGGCCTCGGGAACACAGGATGGGGGAAAGACAGTGTCCAAAGGCAGAGAATGCTGGGCAGACTAGAGACATAATAATACAGTTTTACTTCGTGAAATAAACAAAAGCTTTGGAGCTGGATGGAGGTGGGCCACATCTTACGTCCACTGCTGAGTGGTTGGGTGGCCTTGAGCAAGCTACTGGAGCCTTAACTTTTTCATCTTTAAAATGGGGCATCACGCCTGCTTCTCAGGATTGTTGCAAGGATTAAGGTAATGAGGCACTCTGAAAATGTGTGGGTTCTCAGAGTAGCCTAGCTAATGGATCCTGTTCTATTTCTTCTAGCCAGAGAAAGTGAAATAAAGGAGAATGTGGGACTAAGTTGACAGAACTTTTGGGGTGGAAGTAAAGTCGGGTGGGGATGAGGAGAAGATGCCTCCCATCACAATCCTCCTATAAGAATTTGCTACACTAGGGCCAAGCACCCACGTGGACTTCCCATGGGGGAAGAGAAAGCCTGAGCCTTAATCTTCATTTAGCGACCCTGTGTGGCCCCTCCCCACTCCGATAAGACCCCAGGCCCCTGTAGATCCAGAGGAGCTTCTGCACCCCAACTGAAGAAGTAAAAGGACACTACTCCTTCCTCTCCCCTTCACCATCCCTGTCCCTACCCTGTCCCCTGAGACTTCCCTGTGCCCTATCGCCAACCCCAACTCCTCATTGTTACTGATTTCCTGACTCCTGCCTCACCCTAAGACAAAGAGCTGTTTTCAGGACCTCTGTAAGCCGTGGCATCTTTATTTTTGACAGCTTCACCCCCATTACCAGTGCAAACATATTAAAATATTAAAAATCTGCTGTAAAATTCTTGAGAGGATATTTATAATTTTGCTCTTGAAACCATTTGGCTAGGAGTAACTGATTTAAATCACAATTGGGAATTCCTATAAAACCTAGCCCACACATTCCTTCCAATGTAATGAAAATTTTATGAATCCTAAATTTAACAATTAATGAGGTTGATATAATGTTACAGTCGGACATTTGATTAAGAATTTATTGATTTCAATTTCACAGTGTTCTTATTTTAGAGCCAATCATTTGGTTTCACAGGGTCCCCTTCAGAGGCTTGGGCCATGGGTTCCTCTAATGGGTAACACAGAAATAACCTGGACCCATAGGTCTTCCCTATCTTCCACCCAGGGCATACACACCTTCTCTCTCTCTCTCTCTCTCACACACACACACACACACACACTTAAGGACAAACATTTCCTTGGCTGGACTGGGGAGGCACAGCCCAGCTGCACATGTGGAGGACAATGGAGCCAGTTAAGAGAAGGGAGGGAAACAATGTCATGTCATGTCCCATCATGTAAGAAAAGGTTTCGTACTGCAACCAGTGGTGGGAGCTGCTAAGGGCACAGAGTCTGAGACAAGCCAGCCTCAGAGGTTGGCACAGACACTTCTTCCCTCCTGAGGAGGGCAGGTACTGGCGGCAGGAGAAGGGACCACTCACCCTGATTTTTACAACCAGCCACACAGCAGTTGTGCAAACCTACAGGCGGACTACAAAAGCAGGTGGACACGGGGGCTTCTCCGGGGCACCAGGGCAGTGCCCCACCAGGAGGACAGGAAAAGCTGACAGGCACAGACAGATGTACAATCAGATACACAAAGGATGGTGAGATGGGACAGAGAAGGACGGAGGGAGAGAAAGGGGGTGGGGAGAGCAAATGGCTGAGAAGAAACCCCGATGAGGGCAGGAAGAAAAGCGGAAAGAGGGCTGGGTGCCAGCACTCAGGGGAAGGGAAGCATCTCTTGGGATTGTGGGAGCCCTGGGGCAGCAGCAGCAGCAGCTGGTGTCAACGCCAGCCCAGGGATGGGAATGCAGGGACACCAATTCCTCTTCTGGAGGCAGAGGGTCTGAGAAGGCATCTGTGCTTGCCAAGAACCTCCCCAGCACCCCTACCACCCCTCGGAACCAGAGGGAGGGGCTGGGCCGAGGCAGAGAAAGGCCACTTTGTGCTCCCTCCAAGGTCACGGGGGAGTATCCAGGTATCCGCCTCACACCTGCCACAGCGTTCGCCCCAGATTGTCCTCGCTTCGGAAGTTAAACATCACGCCACTAGGTGGAGCCAAAGTCCACGACAACGGCAATCGGCCGCCCGGGTTTAAGAGGATGGTGGGCCCGAGAGGCAGAGGACTAAGGGAGAAAAGGGCTAAGTTTCGGCCCTACGGCGGGGCCAGGAAGGGGACGGGACAGCCGGCGGACCTACAAAGTCTGCCTTAGACATAAAGATTAAACGGTCTCATAGCGGGGCGGGAAGTCGGGGGGAAGCGCAGATGAAGAAGGTGCCACCTCCGGAGAGGGCGATCCCGAGAACGGGCACTGGCTGGGTACACGCTTGGCCCTGGGGCAGGTACCTGGGATGCTGTCCCTTCCAGCACCCGCAAGAGCGGAGCGAAGTCCCAGAAATCCGCGGACAAGCGCAGGTGACCCAGTAGGGGAACGCGCCCACCCGCAGCCGCTGCAGGTGGAGGCGGCGGGGCGGGGCGGGGCTCGGGCCGGGAGGCTCCTCATTGGACGTGGGGGTTGCTGGGGCTCTCGGATTGGCTGGGGGTGAGGGGCGTGGCCAAGGGCGGAGCTGAGAGCCGTAAAACCCTGAATAGAGAATACGCCGAGAAGGTGCGCAGACCTGGCGCAGGTGTGGCGCGTTCGTTTCAGGCCGCCGCGTGAGCTCCAGAGCTGAAGCGGAGTCTGGGGTAGGCGTCGGCCATGTTGTCCCCAGGCATAGGTGTGTGGCCGGAGAAGGGACAAGTTGCAGGCTCCTAACATTGGGGAGCCTCCGGGACAGCCTGAATCCAGGACTCTTGCCTCCCTCCGGCCAAACCAGGTAGATGTCTCGACCTTCTCCAACCACGTCGCCCCTTCTCACCCACAGCGATGTCCTCCCTTCACCTTCATCTTTCCCTTTAAGTAAGTCTCCACCCAGAGTCCATTAGCGCTCAGCACAGAGTCCGCCCGCTCCCCGTAATGCCTCAGTAGATCCCCCCACCCTTCTGTGGTGGCCCTTTCACTAGGAGGAAGGAGGGGCAGGGAGCCACAAGGCCACATGGTTGCCATGAGCGCATTCCTCATTCCACAGTCAGGTACACGTGGCAGACCCTGTAAAGGGCACCAGAGCAAAACAGACACGGTCTCTGCTGTTCCCCAGTTTCCACGCCAGGCTGCAGGATGAAGAAGAGGAGACAGGATTTGAGGAAAGGGACAGGTTATCTCCACATTGGGGGTGTGGGGGTGATCAATGTCTGGCTTCAACCGTGAAATAAGGAAGTTTGCAGAAATGTGTTGGGGTTAAAGGTCATCACACCTGTAAAAACTGAAAATGACCTATTAATATCAACATCAAGAAGAAAAATTGCCCCCTTGTAGCTTTTCCGCTACAACAGGGCACTGCTTCCAGCAAACCAATATGCAAATACCAACCCAAAGGTGACTTCTATTTTGGGGGAAGGGGAAGAAATTCCTTGTTTGACTCTATCCAGGAATCAACCATAAGGTTTCCTTACATGGCAAATTTCTTTTGAAATCTGAAGGAAGAAATGACCTCTGTGGACACACCGAGTGTCCCCTCAGGACGGTGCAGCTAGCGCCCACTAGAGGGCAGCAGAGAGCTGGAGGCCTTAGAGAGAAGCGCCCTGGCTTAATTCACACCCACTCCAGAGGGCAAGAGTACCCTAATCGAAATACCAATAGTAGTTTACATTTATTGAGTGGTTTCTCTAGGCTGGGCAACTTTCTAAGAGCTTATAAGAAATAACCTCATTTGATCCTCCGACCAACTCTATGAGGGGGGGTCCATTCAACAGATGAGGGAACAGAGAGGCTAAGTAACTTGCCTAAGGACACATGGCCAGTAAGTACATGCCAGATATGAACCCTGAGGTGGAGCTGTAGAGCCTGCATGCCTCACACTATGCAATTCTGCTTCCTGGGAAGACGGCGGGCAGGATGGAGAACGGGAGGAGGCACCTGAGATCCCTGTAGGCATAACCCCTGTGAGCTCTCCAAGGCCAGTTGCAGAAGGAGGCACCAGACAAGGGCTTTTAGCTAATTTTAGCTAATCGAGGACCTCGAGTCCTCTGTCAAGGAAGGTCAGAACATCTGAGCTAACCACCGCAGATCGCCCACATGCCTCACCAGGGAGATAGCCATGAGGAAGTGGCCCCAGTCCACCCTGTCACCAGCGACTGGACCCAGCCCACCAAGGCCCACTGCCATGATGTACCCTTCCAACCGCCATGGCCTCTCAGGCTTACACGTGGGAAGTTGGCTTCAACCCACTGTCTCCCTCGCCACTTGGGCAGCCCCCAAGCCCGCCTAGCCCCACCATGGGCCTGGTCAGGCCTCCTCACTGCAGTCAAGAAGGGGCTGGCCAAAGAGGTTGGGGCTCAACAAACATCAAGAAGACATTGAGGAGGAGCCTGTCCAGGACAACCTGGAGAGGCATTTAAGACCAGAACCCAGTCCTTTCTCGTCTTCCTGTGCGCAAAGCACTGTGCTCACCGCACCAGCTGCAAGGGGATCTCGTGGGGTGACCCGAAACAAGCCATCTATCCAGCTGCGTTCTGTTCATTCCTCTTCCGTGAACTACAAGGTGGGAGGCCAGGCCCTCCTGGCTGGGTCAGGCATTGAGTGCAAATGCCCCAGTACATCTTTCTAGATGAGGGTTTCTCAGCTGTGGCACTGCTGGTGTTTTAGCCAGGATCGTTCTTTCTTGTGGGGGCCTGTCGTGGGCACTGCCTATCATGGGCACGGTCGAATGTCTAACGACACCCATGGCCTCTGCCCACTAGATGTCAGCAGCACCCCTGCTCCCTGTTGCAACAGTAAAATCATGTCTCCAGACATTGCCAAATGTGCCCTGGGGATTCAGAAACACTGCAGAAGAGGGGTGCCTGGGGGTGCTCAGGCGCCTGAGTTAGGTGCCTGACTCTTGATTCCAGCTCAGGTCATGATCTCAGCGTGGTGAGATTGGGCTCCACACTGGGTGTGCAGCCTGCTTAAGATTCTCTCCCTCTCCCTCTGCTCCTCCCCGCCGACGCACAAAGCACACATTCTCTCTCTCTCAAAAAAAGAAAAGAAACATTGTAGAGGAGATACAGGAAGCCCCTGGGCTAGGTGACCTGCGGGTTCATTGGCGTCCCTCCTGTTCTGTGGGGGGAGAGTGGGACTGCCTGTACAGTTAAATGAGGCAAATGGGTGGGAAGCGCTCAGCCTCTGTCTCCTTCCTCATCCCTGACCTTCTGGGATTCTCAGGGGTCAAGTTCTAAGGGAAGGGAGCTCTTCGGGCACCCTCTCTGAAGCCAGCCCAGCTGCATGGCCTTTCTGCCTACTCCCCCACCCCACCCCTGCTGTGGCTAGGCTGGGAGGGGTGCGGGAGGGTGGCACACTGCCAGGAACCGTTCAGGAGAGGAAGCAGCAGGACCTGCCCCGGGCACCATTCTCTGTGTGTCCTGCCAAGGCCGCCCACACCTCCCGCCTCTCTGGGGCCCCACAGCCCTGGCCTGGGAGAGCTGGCTCCCCTCCACCCCAGCACCCACAGACACAGGCCCCAGCCACAGGCCTTCCCCATGAAATCCCCGGGGTGAAAATGGGGTAGGTAGAGCCAGCGCTTGGTGACAGATGCTGGAAGATGCTGGAAGCTGACAATCCTGCTTCCCGAGGCAGAGCCAGCCTTCTTTCTCTCCTCTTGTTTGGTGGCCCTCATGAAGCTCTGCAGTGCCCCCACACCCTGCTAGAAAGGCCAGAAGGTCAGAGGTGAACTCGGGACGCACCACGAAGTATTTTACACCCAGCTCCCTGGACTGGGGTGAGGGCCCTGCCACGTGACATGTGGTCACGTCTGCGGCGGCAGCATTCCCACCACAGTGGGGACCAAGGCGCCGGTGTGATGTCACCAAAGGCCAAGCTGGTCGTGTGCGTCCACCCCCGGACACGGTAGCCATAAATAACCTTAGTTTCAGTAACAGTTAAATCATTGGGAAGTGATGCATTTTTAGTGTGTATTTCCCTGTTGAAGACAATGTGGTTTAATTGTAAGTTTGTAAAACTTATTAACAATGGCTGAGTTTAACAACCAGTTCAAAAAATTCCTAAAAATTCAACTACCAGCTCTTGAAAGCCACAGCCAGCCGGCCCCAGGGCCCCACTAAGAATCAGATGTGGTCCGTGACCCCAAGATCATACTAGCTAAGTAAGGCCCACCCAGGGCGGGTCATCAGCGGGGGCCAGAGTTGGCCATGCAGAACCTGAGGAGGGCTTCAAGGAAGGCTTCCTGAAGGAGGTGGTGTCACACAGAAATCTGAGGGAAGAGTAAGAGGATCCCAGAGAGGGGTGCGCAGTGTGCCCAGCTGAAGGGAGTGCTGCCCAAAGACCAGGAGAGGAGAAAGTGCTTGGCATGCCCCAGAAACCAGAGTGGGAGGCTCGTCCTGCTGCGGGGAAGGCTAGTCCTGCTGTGGGGAAGGCTGGGCTCCTATGCAGGTTCTGCTGTTGACACCTCTGTTACTTGGGGCAAGTCCCCTCCCTTCTCCAGGCATCTTCCTTCTGTCAGACCAGGCTCTTGAGCCAGATGGTCTCCAGGCCTGTTGGCTGTCTAGAGTCCCCAGGAGTCTGTGCAGGGGCCTGGCAAGGGTGGAGGAGAAGGGCCAGCCTGACGCCCTCTGCAGCCAAGTCTTTACCTCTCTTCCGCCCAACCCCAACCCCCACCCCCCGCTTCCCCCAGGTGATGCCCGAAACTCCCAGTTTGGCTGCAGAAAGTAGCTCTAATTACAGTCATTTAGAGAACAGTGTGCTGCTTCTCCTAATTACCAAGCCGTGCAACCCCAATTACATGTCTAAGGAAGTGTCTCAGGAGCCCCCTTCCCGGGGCCAGCCCGCCAGCTGCAGCCCCAGACCAACCAGAAATGGGGGGGGGGGCAGGCTGGCAGCTGCTGCTGGACACCCCCTCACAAAGCTCCCTTCGTGCCAGACTGCACAGGAAACGCTGGTTCAGAGGCCTGCCCTGGAATGGTCGTGGGGTGAAGGGAGGCAGAAGAAGCACCCCTCAAAAGCAGGGCTCGAGATCCCGGGAGGGCCAGAGGCAGGAGGCCTCCATGTACACAGTGGGTGCGCCAGCCTGACCACCACACAAGTCAGAGCCTGAGCCAGGGAAGGCGGCTATTTAACGTTTAGGAAGCGAAGCCCCCCACTGGATGCAGATTCTCTGGCCTCACGCCATCACCACCCACCGCAGAGCCCCGGCGGAAACAGCCCTCCTGCGGAGGGGCCCTACAACCCTGCCTCATGTCCCTGCTATGACAGGGACTCCGGACCCCAGAAGAACCCCAGGAAGAAGCCTGCCTTCTCTTTGAGAGCTCCATGTATGAGAAAGAGAAGTCTCCCTCTGTACAATTCCTTCCCACAGGGCCCAACTCAACACCCTGGGGCTGCTGTTCCCTCCGTCCCGGGGGTCTCGACGGAGGCCGCCCACTGGTCCTCTCAGGCAGGTATCTAGCTCCTCAGCCAAAACAGTTTCTGCAAGGACCCTGATTTGTGGCTCCCCAGGGCTTCTCCCTGAACACGTACCCATGGGTGCCCACATCTGGTCCCCCGGCACCAGGCTGACAACTCCTAAGTGGCTCCCAGCTTGAGTCCCTGCCATTGCCTCCTACCCGCTCCCACAGGCCGGCTGTCCCGGCTGCGGCTCCGTCCTCACAGCCTCAAACGCCAGCGCTTCCTTCCCCCAAGTATATCCAGATTTCATCCCTCTCCTGTAGGACCCCTGGTCCTACCCCACTCAGGCCACCATCCTCGGTCACCTAGAACCGCTCGAGGCCCCGAGCTGGTCTCCCGCTGAGTCCCAGGAGGCAGCGGAGCCTGGACATCGGGAGCGCGGCCCTGTGGGTTCCATCGCTGGCTCCTCCGATCCTGGCTGGGCTCCAGGCCTTGAGCGAGCTACTTAGCATCGTAGGACTGCTCTGTCTCCTCGGTGCCCGTGGGCAGGATGGCTCCCAAGGAATTCAGAGTGGCCAGTAGGGGACAGGAGGAGGGGGGATAAAATGAGGCAGAGAGGGCACAGGAGAAAATGTCTGTGTTCAACTAAGGCCCATGAACTTGCTCCTGAGATGAGTGCAGAGCCTTCAGGATAAAATCTCCTACCGATTTTATATCTGAGATGGTTCCCAAGGGATGTCCTACCTGGTCTCCTGTGGAAGTAGAGAGCCTGCCCCGCCCGGGTGTGTGTGGTGGTGGGGAGGTCTGGCAGCAGACCCCGCATTGGCTCTCCCTGCCAGGCACAGCCCTGCCTCTCCCTGCACAAGGGACCAGGACGGGACAAGCTGAATCCCAACCTGGGACGGTGGGCCTGTGGCCAGCGTCTGGGGGGGAGGGGGGGCGGCGGGGTGCACTTGTGCGGGCTTGGCCCTGGGGGCAGGGCCTGGGGAAGTGACCTCACATCCACCACCTGTGAAGCTCTTGTACAAACATATTATTAGCTTGTTAATTAATTCTCATAACAGCCCTGGGAGTTGGGTGTCATTATCCCATTTTACTGCAGGTTTACTGAGCAGTGGTCCCATTCAGATAGTGACTGGGTAGGAGGGAGGCTGAGGGTTGCTCCTGAAGACAGTGAGGCCGGCAGGTGGGAGAGGGGTCACAGGATGGTGGAGGGGGCCTGCCTGGTGTCAAGAAGAGGGGTGGGGAAGGGCTGGGAGGTAGGCTGAGAGGGGCTCTCAAGGTGAAGTCTGGGGGAGACCTCCTTGAGCCCCCCTGATTATTGTACAGATGGGGAAATTGAGGCCCAGGCAGGAACAGAAACTTGCATAATAAGGTAACTCGGCCTATCAGAGCCTGAGCTGGGACCCGTCCTTTAGGCTGGGGCTCCACCTCTACCCAGGGTATCCGGAACTGGCCGAAGCAGTGGGGGTGCTGGTGGAGAGGGAGGCCTAACTTAGGCCCTGTCCCAGTTCGGCCTTGGGGCCCCGGTGGCTCACATTGGGCTGACCAGCAGGCACTGATGGGCTTCCTGGCCTCTCTGGGTGGCCGGCAGAGGGTGGTGCCGTCCCAAAGTGAGAGCTCCCAGACTCCCGGTCACCTCTCCAGGCCCATCCCATGGTCCCTGGACAGGTGCAAGAAAGGGGCAAAACAGAGTTCCTGGGAGCAGGAAGAACATACAGGGCTGAAAATTAGGATCTCTGGGCTAGTCCTGACACCAGTTCCCTCTTGCCTAAGGGTCCAGTTTCCCCAGCAGAGCACTGGGGGGACATCAGCTCTTTTCCTCCTCCTTACATGCCCACCAGCTTAGAAAAGATTTTGGAAATGTACCCAGCTCCATCCAGCCTCTGTTCTCCAGAAAACAGAAAGCATCCTAGGCTGCAGCTCTGCTCAGAACTCTTGCAAAAGAGGTAGAAAAGAGGCCAGACCTAAGAAGGTCTCCACAGTGCCCCCAGCACAATTCCCGAATTGTCCTTTTGCCGAAATCCTACTCTGGGGGCAAGAAGGATGGTCAGACTACCATGGGGAGGGAGGAGCTGGATGTCTCTGCCTCTGTCTACCCCCAGTAGGTGAGGGGAGAGAATTTTCTCCAGGACAGCTGAGGGAGGGGAGTGGGGGTGATGAACCAGTCCAGGCCCCAGAAGAGATCCCAGTACAGAGCGATTGGCCCATTGTGAGAGGGCTCCCCATGTCATCCCCAACAGCCTACAACCCTTCCGATGAGGTGTCCTATGACCAGTCTTCCAGAATCTGGTCACAGCAGCTATCTGCTCTGACCGAGACCTCACCCAATCTCCTGAGGCGTCCGCTCAAAGTCCCAGCAGTCCGGCTTCCAAGGGCAAAAGTCCCAGGACAGAAGCCAATGCAAGATCAGGGGCCCTGAGGATATTGAGATCCCCAGGTCAGAGAGAACCCCTGGCCCTGCCTCCTGCCACAGAGATTTCAAATGCCCAGGAGGCTGGAGCTCGTCATCCAGGTGTGCTGTGCTTTGCTGTGGTAAGTCAGACCCTCTCTGGTCCTTGGCACACAGCCTGGCTGTGTCTGGTGGGTGACAGACCAGGTGGTCTCTTGGGGGCCCCTTCCAGCATTACGGTCCTTGAGTTCCCACTGCTGTTCCCACATACCCCCATCCAGGCACTGTCTGCGGGAAACCCTCCTGTAGAGGCCAGGCTCGTGAGGACCCTATAGTCGTGAGGACTATAGGGTCCTCACGAGCTGACTGGCTCCTCTGCCCAGAAAGCGGGCAGGAGGGGTGAGGGGGCAGTCCCAGCAGGCAAGCAACATGGACATGGGGATCTTGGGGGGCAGTGTCCTGGCAGGTGGTAGGCTTGCACCACAGAGAGGGGCTGGTGACTCACAGGGACCCAGAGGGGCATTTCCTCCCCAGGCAAAACCAGACAGGGAGTGCCCAGACGGGGAAGTGTGGGAGGGAGGGACACACATCCTGCAGCTTTGTTCTCCCAGGTGTGCATACAGGCCAGCATTTCCGGGAATCACAGTGACCCTCCTGCTGCCTCATGCTGTCGTCAGACACTGTCTCCGGCCCTAGTGCTCTCGATTTTATGGCCAGAACACCCACTCCCATCCCACTGCCACCAACACCCTGATTCAACTTCTATGTCACCTCCGGCCTGGACCGTGGTAAGAGCTGCTTCCCATCGCCAGTCTCCTCCCAGTTCCGGGGCTTTCATCCTGGGGTCCCCCTGCGGCCCCACCCCACCACCCAGCTCTTCCTCATACGTTGCCTGTTTCGGACCTACTCTTCAGATTCCAATCCTAGAAGCCTTCCCTGACCATCCCCCCGCCCCAAGTCAGAGCCCCCCCTCCCGGCATAATATACCCCTCTTTGGAGCCCTGGCAGGAGCTGAGTGTATGCTACAAGGCTTAATCCTATGGTCTGTGACGAGTGCCTGCATCCCCCATGAGATCAGAACGTGGCTTTTCGTGGCCTCTGTTGCCACCACAGCACGTGGCACAGTGCCACGCGCTCAGGGAACACTCGTGGAATGGAGGGATGTCCCATGGTGCACCTGCAGCCCCTCACCTCCTGCCCCACCAGGCCCAGCTCCTCCCAGTAACCCTTGTCATCTGTGATCCCCGGAGCCTCTTACGTGTTGGGCTTTGTGGTGGGAAATGGGCAGCCTGCCCCCTAGACCCCAAGATCAAGGCCAGACTCAAGACCCCTATAAATTCCCCAGCAGGTGCAAGGGATAACCTCAGGGACACCCATTGCCATGACCTACTGACTCAGAGGAAGCCAGTCCTCCAGAACCCAGCGCCCCAATCAGATGCCCAGAGAGGGTCAGGGTCCAGACCAAGGTCACACAGCAAGGCTGCCACAGGGCTACACCAAGAATTCAGGGCACCAGTTCCGGCTTAGGGTTCTCCCCGCACTATAATACATGTGACTATTTTTAGGAAGCTAATTAGCAAGTCAAATATGACTCCTGCTAATAATAATACCACCTTTATGCTTTTCAGTCTCTGCATCACCTCATTTGCTCCTGCAACAGCGGGATATGCCAGGCAGGGAAGTAGGAGGTGATCTCATTACAGAGGTGTGGTCAGGAAAGAAGAGGTGACTGCTGCTTCGGCCTGTCTCACCAGCCTGGTTTAGTGCTTCTCCTAGAGGCCACAATGCCCCAGAGGCTCCTGTCTCTGGGGCTTGGCTCAGAGCCTCGCAGGTGACCTGCTGTCTCGCCCTGGTAGGTGCCCAACCCCACCCAGCTGAAGTCAGCCGCCAGTTGGCAGTCCCCTGCTTGCAGCCACGGGGCTTCACGTGGCTTTGAGGGCTAGTCTCCACTGCACAGATTCTTTTTTTTTTTTCCTGCAAACCTCAAGCCCATGTAAAGGATAGTTCCAGCTGAAGAGGCACGGGCTGCCGAGTTGTATAGCCTGGGCTGCCCCCCCTCCAACGTGGGACCCCTGCTAGAATGGAGGACATCTTCATCCCAAGAGGGGCTGGGGTCAGGTCCGGCCTTTCATCCCACAGGCCCATCTCTTGCCCACTCCCTCCCCCCACCACCACCCCCGCAGAAGCTCCTGAGACAGCTGGTGGCACCGGACAGGGCTGGGTAGATGCAAACATGAGGTCAGATCCTCGATTGCTTCCTGTGACCTTCCCAGAGGAGGGAGGGTGTGTCCCACCAGGAGGCAGCTGGGCTGTTCTGTCAGAGAAACAGGACAGAACAGGGTGTGGCAGAGCCCCTGTTTCTCAGATGGACAGCTGAAGCCCAGAGTGCTGTGCCCTCACCTCTAATAAGAGCCTGCGCTGAGCCCCAGGGACCCAGCTCCTGCCCGAGAGGGTGGCGGGGTGAAACCCAGTTCCCAGGGGTCTCAGTTCACAGCACAAGAACCCCTTGTGGTAGGTCCCTCCCCCAGACACGGGTTGGGGAGCCCCGCAGTCAGGAGAGCGTCTTGGGAAGAGGGCACTGTAGGGGCTCACGGGCAGCAAGACCGGGCACAGCAGGTGCAAAGGAGAGGAGAGGATGGGCTCCATGATTGCCTCTCAGATGAAGGCCCCTGGCCTGTGTCCCACCTCAGCTGGGTAGACTGGCCTACTGGGGAAGGTTCTAGACTCCTGCCCCCCACACATTTGGCACGAATGGCCCCCAAATATGGCAACTACCCCTTGGAGTCTCTACTGAGAAGTCAGGCTGTGGCTACTTCCCCCTGCTGGGCCAGCGCCAGGGCAGGGGGAGAGAGGGGGACTGCTTCCCAGAGCGAGACAAAGGCCATCCTGATGAGAAAGAAGTAGAGGCCTCCCAGGGTGGCCCACAGATGCCCTGGAGGCAACAGGTGCCTCTCCCTCCCTCCATCACCTGGTGGGATGAGGTGGGCACCCATTTACCCAGTCTCAGACCTGTTCCCCACCAACAGGGAGCCCCCATCCCAGGGGAGCTGTGTCGGCTGCAGGACAGCAGCCCACCTGGCTGGGGACAGCAGTGATGTTGACAGGGCAAGAACAGGGCTACCGGTGAACAAAGGGAGATGGGAAGGGGGCTGCATGTGCAGGAATGGTTCCTGAGCTGGTGGCCGGCATCACCGGCTGCGTGTCTGAGGCATGCAGGGGAGGCACAAGTTCACCTCTCCCTGAGCGTTCAGTCCCGCGTGTTCTTGATCACAGCCTTGGAAGTCGGGCTGGCATAGGCCCCTCATGGCCACAGCTTGGGGCATACTTCAGCCTTCCTGGGAAATCCCTGTCACCCCCTACCAAGGGCCCTTCTATTCCAATGAAAGATGGCTCTGAATTTCCTCTGAACCCTGATAGCGGGTGTGTTCGCCACCCCCACTGCCCCTTACCCTCTCTGGGCACCCCACCACCCAATCTGGGGTGGGACGGGGAATGTGCATTAACAAGGGAGCCCAGAAGGGGCCGTCCTTGCTGAACCCAAAGGTAAGTAGCACCAGCTGGGCAGGGGGGTCGCTTAGACACCTAGGGCCTTGCGGCCCTCACCCCACCGCGAGGGAGCGAGGAAGCAGGACAGGTGCGGGAGCCCTGCACTTCGGCCTGTCACACAGCATCAAGAGAAGGAGCTGCCAGCACCGGGGAGGGTTAGGAGCCTCGGGGAAGCTATGGCTTTTCAGCTGAGTGAGCGAGAAGCACTGGTGAAGTAGAGTTGGTGCCCCACTTTCCGGCACAAGCAAGGGAGGTCTGCCTACTGCCTGCAGGGTCCAGGACCGAGTGCTCCACAGAGCCAGATGAGGCAGCTAAGGTCAGAGAGGTGGGGGACAGGTGGCAGCAGACACCCCTCCCCGATCCTGCATGAGGAAAGTGAGGCCCGCTAGATAGGAAGAGAGGGGCTGGTGCTGGAGAGGAGCCCTGATGTCTGGGGGAGGGTAGGACCAGCTCCCCAGACCCAGAGTTCAGCAAAGCACATTGGCCCCATCACCCTGGTCCAGTGGCGCACAAGTGCTGGGAGGAAAGATGGGTGGGCACATGCGCTCCGGAGCCAGGTCCCGGGGGTGCCTCAGCATAGCCTCAAACTTGGACCCAGGAAAGAAGGGCCCCTGCCCAGGACCCCATCATCTAGAGAGAACCCACTCTGTCCCTCCTCTGGCTTCAGGCCCGGTCAAGGCCCCTGTCCCTCCTCCCAATGCAGGACCCCCAAATTCCCGGCCCCATAGTCTGCACAGGGCTTTCCCCTGGCCCTGCAGCTGGTGTGCACACCCCAGGCCTGAGGGATGGCGGAGGGCACCTCTTGCCTCTTCCGTGGATGACACATGGCTGGCGGGGGGGCTCTCCCCATGCCGCCGCATTCCAGCAATGGGACCCCAGGTGTCCAAGAATTCTAAATGCAATCTGGCCTTCCAGGTGGTTCTCAAGGAATGCTTATCCACGTGGGAGGCGAGAGTGTATCCTATGTATCAGTTCGTTAGCTTGATTTATAACCTATCTAGATGCATTATGGGGGTCTCCACCCGCACTTGTGCCCGGAGCCCCGCAGCTCTTAGGGGTGGGCCTAGCAGGGTCCCACACCTCGTTCTTGCTCTGACGCTCATGGCCTCCTTCCTCTGGGATACCCTGGAAGGGACATGAACCCCAAATTCCTAGGCTGGACCATCAGCTCCCTGAAGCAGGGACCAAGTCCTAAAGTGCCCCTCCCTGCTTCATTCCCGAACTGACTCGGGCCGGCACCTAGCAGCTGGCCGTGGGGGTCGTTATGTTGTGGAACCATCTCCCCTAACCCTCAGGAACCCCCTGGGGATGTTGTCATTGTTAGCACCCCTTTGTTGTGTACAAGGAAATGAAGGTTCCAAGAGCCTACAGACCTTGCCCAAGGTCACACAGGTGCTACGGAGCCTCGCCTCTGAGCCCCGAGCCCGTGTTCTTTGCACTAGAGCAGGCGAAGGAAAGTGGGGGACATCTGTGGCTGGGGCGTTCGTGGGAGCCTAAGGATAAGCAGAGAACAGGCCTCTGTGGGTCACAACGGGGGAGCCGGATCTAGCCAGCCTGTGTGGACCCCAAGCCCTGACCACCAGCCGCCTTAGGAGCCGATCCCTCATCCCCAGCAGGGTGCCCTAGGGACTGAGGGGGTCCATGAAGCAGTCCGTGTACCAACCACCCTCTCAGGCCCCAAGTGCCTCTCCCCAGAGGCGGGGGGACTCTTTCACATGTCCCTGAGGGCGACAGGAACCCCAGGCATCCCAGAGGCCAGCACCGGAGATAAGACGAGAGATTAGAGGTTTACCCAGCCACGTGCAGTGTTCAGCCAGCCATGTGCAGGGGACAGATAACACCAGGGCCGGGCCTCTTGGCACCTCCGTGTCAGTGGCCTCCATGTCACTGCACAGCGTGGCCTTGCGCAAGTCGCTGAGCCTCCCACAGCCTCAGCTTCTCCACTTGCCAAGAAGGAAAAACAACAATGTCCTCTCTGAGGCCTTCTCCTCTCAGGTGGATAATAATGTTGAGGCCCGGGGCGCCCGGGGGGCTCAGTGGGCTGAGCCTCTGCCTTCAGCTCGGGTCATGGTCTCAGGGTCCTGGGATCAAGCCCCGCGTCGGGCTTTCTGCTCGGCAGGGAGCCTGCTTTCCCCTCTCTCTCTGCCTGCCTCTCTGCCTACTTGTGATCTCTGTCTGTCAAATAAATAAATAAAATCTTTAAAAAAGAAATAACGCTGAGGCCAGGCGCCTGCTCCCGCTCTGTGCGTGCGCGCGCGTGTGTAGGGGGAGGGCCACACGACAAAGATTAGTTCCTTTTCCCTGAAATTAAGAGGTAGTTCCAATTTTCAGAAAAGAGGAAGTAGATGGATTCCTGATAACCTTCGACCGGAGGGGAAGACCGCCCCCTGCAAGGCCCATTCAGTAGGTGAGGTCCCGGTGCGCCCAAGGAGGGCGAGGGTGAGCAGAACGGGCTGGAAAGCCACCATCTCTCCCCAGAATTCTCGCCTGCCTGGCCCTGCCTCCACACATCCGTCCCCTCCTGGCACGTCTGGCCCCAGCCCTGGAGAGGGTGGTGAGCTCTGGGGGTCTCCTGGGCAGGGGCAGGAGGCACACACAGGCCCAGGGAGCATCTGTGGCCCAGTCACGCTCAGCAGAGCCCCTGCCTGGCAGGCTGGGCTCCACAGTCGGGCTTCAGTCCGTCTACTCCTGCTCCCCAGGACCTCCCTGGCTCCGAGCCTTGGCTAAGGCAGCCCTCCCATCCGGCCCACCCTTCTTCCATCTCTGTATCCGATGGGTTGCCTCAGCTGAGAGCCCTTCTCTAGGGGCCACCAAGGGGGCCTACACCTGCATGTTCCAGAAATTTGTTCAAAAGACACCTCTGCTTTCCCCCGTTTCCCTTCTGGTCTTCTCACTGCAGCGGGAACAGCCAACATGTTACCTGGAAAGGTGTTCCTCTGGCCTCTGTCCCTCCCTTCACTCTGACCAGTTCCGCTTCCGTAACCGCCTTAGGATCCATTCCTCCCTTCTCAGGACGCAGCCGCAGGAGTGAAGCGGCAGGTGGTCTCTGCCTTATCTCAGGCCCTGGGAACCTGCAGCCCAACCTCCCCTGCATTGCCCAAAGCTGCCTTTTGGCTTCAAACCCTCTGCTTTCATCCTTCCCATCCTCCAGGAACCCTCTCTCAGCCTCACCTCCAGCTCTGCTGGGAAGCCAAAGTGGTGTCCCCACTCCACCTTCATGGCCACCAGCCTCCCACCTCCACCTCTGACTCCCGCCCCAGCCTTCACCCAGGGCCCTGACAGGCTCTCTGCTGTTCCCTGCCCGCACTGACCGGCCGCTTCAGTGTTGTCCCACACTGCTGGCCACTCCCACCCGAGCTCCAGACCAGTAATCCATGAGCCTACTGGACACCACCTCTGGCTGCCTCTTGGGATCTCCCTGAAACCTGTCCTTCCCCCACCTTCTCTCTGTCTCATTGACCCAGGTGCTGAAACCAAGCACAACTTTCACTTTCTCCCACCAGATCTCATCCGGTCTTAAGGCATCAAATACCTTCTGTGCTGTGCCATAGGCCCCAGATGTCCCCACCATCCCCCGTCCAGAGCCCTCCCCAGTTGCCCACGCCGTGATCCACTTCTAACGGGCTCTGTCATTTACTTATCATCGTATTTATTGTCTGATACCACCAGCTAGAATGAAAGCTCACGGCAGGAGATGTGTCTGTTTCGGGGATGGAGGCAAGCCCAGTTTCTGGAACGGTGCCTGACACATGGTAGGCATTCAGTGATTTTGCTTCATGAGTCAATGAATGATGGGACTTGGGCTGCTCCTCTTGCACAGTGGCCACACCACACTTGCCACCCAATCATGTTTCTAGGAGTCCTCATCCCAAAAGCCACTCCCTTCCCCCAGGCCCTGTAGCTTCAGTGTCCGGGTTGTCTGACTCTCCCTGGCCTCCAGGCCACCACGCTGAGAGGCAGGCCTGGGCACAGACTCAGGAGCCAGACTGGCTGGGTTCTTTCCCTGGCTCTGCCAGTTACTGGCTGTGTGACTTGGAGCTGGTTCCCTAACCTCTCTGTGCTCTTGTCCCCCATTCGTAAAAGAGAGATGGTGATAGCAGCACCTCCCTTGTGGGGTTTGGAGTGTGGAGAGGTTTACATGAGACAACGTGGGTAAAGCATATCGTAAATGGAGGTTATTACTTTTTGCAATTACCAGATCCCATTACCAGACAAAGCAGAGCAG
This sequence comes from Mellivora capensis, assembly GCA_004024625.1. Lineage (NCBI taxonomy): Eukaryota > Metazoa > Chordata > Mammalia > Carnivora > Mustelidae > Mellivora > Mellivora capensis. Next base: position 139,891 of record PISX010000906.1, read on the forward strand.
AACCTACCAAAGACTGCCCCTGAGCTCCTGGTGGTTTTCGGTTTCTTTTCTGAAAGACAGGGACCCTCCCAATCCGGCCCCCATCTGACTTGCCTGGCGTTGTCCCTTCATTCTGATCACCCTAGATTCCCCAGGTCTCCCGAGGTGTCATGCTGCGTCCCACCCCTACTTGACCATGCACCGCTTTCTCTGACTCGTACTTGCTTTTTCACTGTACAGAAATCCCGGAGCTCTTTTGCACCTTCGCATGCAGAGGACTTCCACATTCTCTTTACAGCTGCACAGTGGTCTGTCCCAGGCCCCGTGATCCTATCCCACACCGATGCTCACACTGGGTGTCCCCAGTCTCTGGCCACAACAGTCCAGCTGTGGACACTTTCGTGCATGTGTCACGGGTGTTTAGGTGTCTCTGTGGGACAGAACCCCAGAGGTGGGCTTGGGGGCCGAAGGTAACGAGAGAGGTACGCGCTGCTGTCCTACCCCCTTGCTGCCCCAGTGCATGCCCCAGCAGAGACCAGAGCTGGACACAGAGCACAAGGACTCCGATCTCCCGCCCTGCCCTCCATACCAACCTGCCTCCTTCAGAAAGCGGGGCCTGAGCCTGAAACGGGAACGAAGACCAGCTCTGCTTCCTGCCTCTGGTAGTCAGCCTCTTTGAACCTATACAGAGGGATCCTGGGGACCTAGCCAGGAGCATGATAGAGGCTGGCCCCCAGATCTTGAAGAACACTTTGAGCCTTCGTGCGTGCCTGGGGCCTGGGGTACAGACTCCCGCCCAGGGTCTCCCCACCTGGGTCTCCTCTCCTGGCCGCTGCCTCTGACCTACCTACCCGTCGGCACACACAGGCCCCTCAGAGATGGAGCCGGGGAGCAGGGAGCAGGCTCCCCGCCCAGCCGGACACAGGCAGTCAGACAGATCCATGAAAGAGGGACCGGCAGAGCTCTGAGACCCTGAGGCCCCAAAGAGCCAGCCGGGGCCATGCATGGCTCCTATGGGCAGCCTCCTGCTGGCCCTCACAGAGGCAGAGCCCCATCAGCCACCATCTGCCATGGTGTGGGGGCTTCCTGGGCCAGCTCCACACAGGAGGCCTCCTGGCACAGATGTGAGGGGCTCGGGAGGGTCCCAGCTCTTCACACCTTGGCCAAGGCCTCAGGGTCCTGTTGTAGCCCCCCTGCTCACCCTCTGCCCTGTCCCCACACAGCCACTCCACCCCATCGGTCACATAGAAACACTTGAGCTCCCCACACAGGTCATTCTGCTTCCTGCTTCTCCACCTCTGACTGTGCAGTTGTCCTTGGCCCCATCTCAGCCTAGCTAACACCTACTTTTCCACAAAGACAAAATCCAAGAATCACTTTGGCTTTAATGCCCCCCTCCCCGGGTTCACGGCTGTCGGAACTCTGGCCCCACTGGATGGCTCATCCCAAGGGCACCGATGATGTCCCAAAATGTCTGTCCTCACGGCACCACCAGCCTGGGCAGCTAGGCTCTCCAGGGGGGGTTTCACCATGCCAAGCCCTTGGCCTTGCCAAAATCCCCCACCTGACGGTGCCGTCACACCAGGGCAGCCCCAAGGAAAAGCCGGGCCTTGAGGCCCTTCGCTAAAGATCCAGAAATTGCCCCGGAAGCCGCACAGGAGCTCTGTGATGGGGAAGTGAGGCCTTCCGGAGGCCAGGGTAGCAGGAGGCCTTTCAAGGACATCATCTTCTGGACTTTCCCATGCCCCCATGACTTGAGTTTCTCCACAGCGTGGGGGCTGCCAGGGAGCAAGATCAAAAGATAGCAGCCTGAGTGAGCCAAGCCCGGGCAGGAAGAAATGAGGGGGTGTAGGGGGAGGGGGACAAGCAGGCGGGGTGGGCTTGAGAGCCATGGGGTTCTCAGCACCCAGGCCAGACTGGTGCCACCTGGCTAGACCCCGTTGACAACACCACCACTGCCTTTACCTGAGCCGAGGGTGCTGGCGGGAGGACTAGAACTTCTCCGGCTTCTGGGAGGCCAGGGCTGCCTCCATCCTGTCCCCACACCCCTCTACACCTGATCCAACCAGGAACTTACCCAGGGGCCCCATGAGTCACTGAGAGCATGAGGGAGAGGGTGAGCTCATTTCAACTTAGTCCTAGAAAGTATGAGTTCATTGAGCAGGTATTCCCCAGACCTCGCTTTTGAGACCAGCCCTGGTGGCTCTAGGCTGTGAGATAGGAATGCAGACAAGGCCACCCACTCTGTCTTAGGATGGACCTAGCCAGGCTCCAGCCTCCTCCCTCAGACTGCAGGAGCTGGGAGGGTGGAGGGGGCTGGACAGGAAGGCAGGCTGAGGGAGGCTCTGACTCTCATGGTGGGCCCATTCCCCTACCCCCAAACCTGGGGTCCCAGGGGGCAAGTTAGGCAGAACTGAAACTGGGCAGGGGAGAAACTGATCGGAACAGGCCCCAGGGACCTCTGGTGCTCACGGTTCACCTACACACACCGTGCCCAGCCTGGGAAAGTCTTCGAAGCTTGGCTTCCTCCTACCACCTCCCCTTCCCTACCCCCCAGCCCCGTGCTCCCCAGGCCTCACCCCATCCAAACTGGAAGGACCACAGGCTGGGAGAGGGGTTCAGGGCTCTGGTTTCCCTCCTCCACTGCCTTCAAGGGTGACCTTTGGCAGCTCATTCCCCACTCTGAGCCTCGGTCTCCTCATCTGGCCTGGGCTACTGGCCCAGGATCTGGAGATGAGGACTCAGCACAGAAGGAACAGGCCATATGGATGGATGTGAGGCAAGGAGGGGACTTCTTGGCCAGCAACACTGAGGTGCTTGGCACCTGACCGTCACCCTACCTAGGGACTCAAATGCTGGGATGGGGCAAAGGCGGGGCGCGGACCACGGCAGAAACGGTGCCACCTCCGGAAGCTTCCCGCTCGTCCCTCACACGCATGGAGGGCCCCGTGACTCTTCCTTCGCTCCCCTCGCCACAAGCACCACCACTTTTGTTCTGTGTCTTCTGGCCTTTACCAGAGCGGCCGGAGCCTCTGTTCCCCCTTTCCCCCCACCCCTACCGCAGGTGCAGGCCTCAAACCAAGTAGGTGCTCAATAAAACAGGTGTTGAAAGAAGAAAGGCCCGGAAAGGAACAAGTGTCGGTGAGGGGGTGGAGAAAAGAGCCCCCGTTGCAGGAGGCCAGGTGAGAACATAGAATGGTATAACTCTGTGGAGAGCTGTTTGCCAGCTCCCCCGAAACGAACCACCATGTGATTCTGCAACTCAACCCCCAGGTCAACAGATACCCCAGAGAATGGAAAACCTCTGCCTGTGGGAAAGTTTGCACACCAGCGTCCGCACAACTCTACCCGCAATAGAGTGAGAACAGCGATGACGGGTAAAGAAATGTGGCAGGGGCACCATGGGCTATTCCTCGGCAACGAGAGCGGGAGGAGGGTGTGAGTGACAGATACATGCTGCGACGTGGGGGAAGTTTGAAAACAATTACGGTAAGAGAAAGAAACCCGGGCTCAGAGGCCACATCATATATGACTCCATTGATGTGAAATGTCCAGAATGGGCAAATCCCTGGAGACAGAAAGTAACTTCGTGGGGGGAGGAGAAAGGGGAGTGACTGCAAAGGCACAGTGTTTCTTTGGGGATGATGGAATGTTCTGGAATTAGATGGTGGTGATGGTCATGTAATATTGTGAATACACTGGAAAGCACTGGATTGTATACTTAAAATGTGATTTTTTAAAGATCTCAGTTAAATATAAAATAAAATAAAGGCAAACTATCTCCCTAGGGATGAGTTGGAAGGCCAACTTGTCTGGCTGGCTGGTTTGTATCTGAAAACATCACCCCATGGAGCCTCTCTTTGCCCTGGGAGGGCCCCACCTGCTCACCACATCCCTGCCCCATGCCTAGCCTGGGAGGGGTAGGTGGGCAGGGCCCCGGGAGACCCAGTGGGCCTTGTGGTGGGATGGAGCCCTTTCCTTGTGTCTCCGGCTTTAGGACAGGCGCCCCCATGGTGAGGGGACTTGAGGCGTGGCTACAGTCTCCTCTCTGACACCGGCCCTGTCGCCTCCTTCAGGCACAGCAGCAGTCCGCCTCACACAGTAGGCAAGGGTCACTGAGCCTGAGGACTGGGCCAACCCCCACACAAACGCCTCTCCTCTGGCCCGCATTCCAGCCATATACGGACCCGCAGCTGGAAAGTTCTTCCTTCAGTCTGGCTGTAGTATCTGGCTCGGAGTCAGCGGTGGGCAGAGTTTTCCAATGAGTCAGTCTGACTCAAGGTTACTCAGCTCAGGTCCGCATGGGGTCCTCACCCCACAATGTTCACTTCACCGTGATGGAGCAGGATGTGGGCTCCCTCCAGCCCCCTTAGCAGCTGCTTCCTGAGGGGGTGCTGGTGGGAACCAGCGAAAGGGGAAGGCTGATCCACCCACCTGCAGCAGCCCCCCAGCCAAAGCGGAGGGGCCCCACCCCCGCCCTTGGAGGATGCACTGGCGGGTGGCCCTCCCCCCTCCCCTCTCTGAGCCTCTTAGAACAGGTGGTCCCATCATCTTCTTCTGAGGGCCAAGACTTGGGTCCGAGCGGATGGCGTGCGAGAGGTCCTGGCCCACTGGGGCTGCTTCTGCCCCAGGCCTGACCTTTATCATGTCGCCAGAGGGACCCCCTGTGTCTGCTGGTCTCTGCTGTGTACATCCTGTGTCAACCACAAGCCCAGCAAAGCAGAGGAGTTTAATAAGCCGCTACAGAATGCGTAAGCAAGGTCAGATCAACCGGTCTGAAACCCATTTCTTTCTTTATTATTTTTTTTTTTTTTGAAGAACCCTCTTTTATTTTTTTTAATTTTTTAAAGATTTTATTTATTTATATGACAGAGAAAGCATGACAGCGGGGCGGGGGGGGACACAAACAAGGGGAGTGGGAGGAGAGAAGCAGGCTTCCCGCTGAGCAGGGCTCGATCCCAGGACCCTGGGATCACGACCTGAGCCGAAGGCAGACAATTAACAGCTGAGCCACCCAGGCGCCCCTGAAACCCATTTCTTGAGTACAAAACCCAGGGGCATGCTTTTCTGTGCAGTGTTAATAAATAACTTACCCTCTCTGTCCTTCAGCACCTTTAACAATAAAATGGAAATGATAACAGTATCAACCTCATAAGGCTGCTGAGAAAATGAGGATAATTACGTAAAACTTCTAGAATCGTCTCAGGCCTGTGCATCAGAGATGGTATAGGGCCCCCACTATAACTGTCCATAACACTGTTCTCGTGGCCTTCCCTGTTGAAGCCAAGCCAGGGCGCTGGCTGACCAGTGCCCCTCTCTGGCAAAGAGGGAGGGTGGAGGTAAGTCACACCTCTCAGAAGGACCTCTGGGCTCCACCTGGTCAGTCCCAGGCCCTGGAGGGGCTTTTGCTCCTGCCCCAGCAGAAGCAGGTGCCCCCCTTCCCAAGGGTCCGACCTGGGCTCCACCCGTCCCTTGCAGGTTTCCTCCACACACAGCCTGTGCTTAATGGGTGCTCAGGAAGTGGCTGCTCGCCAGAGAGACAGGCCCTGGGGACCGCTGGGGCCCAGACGCCAGCATAGAGCAGGCCCTCCATGACTCCAGGGACTTCCTGCCTGCCCAACGTCCTCTCCCTTCCCCCCATGGGATCACTTTGACCCTGGGAAACCAGGGAGGCTAGGCATTCCAGGAAAGGCCTGACCCGCCCAGGAAACCCACATACCTGGCAGGGCCTCTTCTGACCCATTGTCCTGAAAGGACGGAAACCGAGGCCTGGGTCACCATGAACCTCCCTCAGGGACATCCAGCCCCTAGTTCTCCATAGGTGGGGTACATGTTCAGCCTTCCTCCCTGCACTCTCCTGACCCTGGGCCTTCCTACACTCCAGTGTTCCTCTGTTCCCAGCTCCCAGGTGGTCCAGAGGGCATCTCAGCAGAACCCCGGGGAAGGGACATAAATGGGGCTGGGGCTGGGGTCCCTCTGGGTCAGTGTATCATTAACTCCAATCGCATCTTTGTGCCCTCTCTGCCCTGCTCACCTCCAGGGCAGTCTCTCTGTCTCTCCTCAAGTGACATTGGCCCAGTGATCCCCACCTCTGACATTCCCCATAGCTGGAGACGAATGTCCTAAAACTGACACCTCATGGTGGCCTATGTGCACTGAGGAGGGCCCCCACCTACGGGGAAATGAACACAGCGGTGGGAGTAAGAAAACCTCAAGAGTCTCAAAACATCCCCAACACCTTTACCTTGGCCAAGAAGCATCTAGATCACACCCACCACTGCTTCCTTGCGGGCAGGTGCCATGCAAAGGTGAGAAGAGACAAAAGTCTTTGGTTCTGGGCTAGGCTCTCATGGGCTGTGCAGCTCTGGGCAAGAAGCTCTCCTCCCAGGCTTTATCCTCCCATCTCCTACTGGGAGACAGTAATGCCCACCCTGGCAGTCTGCCTCCGAGGGCCTTGACCAGCCTATCAGGAGAGGCTGGGGCAAGAAGGGGCTTTAGTAATAGGATTCCCGGAACCAGCTATGGGAAGATCCACCCTGTGAACTCAGCATTTCCCCAATAGTCACCTTCCAGAAGAGCAAAAAGTGACTTCCGCTGCCTCTACTTCCTGTAGCTGGGACTGGGGAAACCGTCGTGGGCCAACAGCGTCACCTGCTCACTCATCCTTGCCACCAGGAAGACAAACCTCAGGGTGGGCCCCCAACCCCCCTCTTCAGACTCAGAGCAGGTGTGTTCCCTGCAGCAATCATCCCACCACACAACGGACTGAGGGGCTGAGGCCTGGCAGGGCATCAAGGCACAGAGGTTTGGGTTTTTTGGTTTTGGTCCTGGCTCCCAATTGCCTTGGGGATCGCCTCTCTCTGGGCATCAGTGGGGAGTCCAGCCTCCCCGCCTGCCACTTTATCAGCCGGCAGGATCCCAGAAGCTCAGAGCTGGAAGGCACGAGGCTTCCCACACCATAGATATGCATGGCCCAAATGCGAAGATGGCCCTGGCCCTGGGAGCTCCCCCTGGGCTCTACACACAGTAGGACCAGAATCTACCCATGGGCTGCCAGATCTGAGAGAGGCAACCCTCTCTGTGGGGCAGGACAGGGACAGCTGGAGGACCCATGCAGGGGGGCTGGGAGCCAGCAGACTTCCAGCCTGTGCCCAGGCCTCACCACTCCAACCTGTTCAGCCAGTCCTTCCATACAGCTTACCCTTTCCCACACACTGTAGCCTCTCACACTTCTTGGTTTTGCACCTGCTGGTTCCACTGTCTGGAACGTGCTCACCTTGACTCTATGTCCGGCCAAAATGCATCCCCTCAACGGATGTGGGCAAGTGGGCAGGACATAGGGTTTGGAGGTCCAGGGGGGTCGGGGCCCAGTCTGCTTGGGAGGGTAGAGCCGTAGGCAGAGCCTCAGCAGGCCCAGTGGTGGGAGCTCAGGGTCCCCAGGGGCCAGGATGGGACCGAGGCCGAGGAGCGGGGTGGGGGGTCGGTAGCTGGGGCAGCCTGCAGGCAATCTGGGCTGTGGAGGAGCTGGCGGGCGCAGGGCCCGGCTCGGCGTGGGCGGCTGTGGGGGAGGCTGGAACGGCAGCCTATTTTTAGGCTCCTGCTGGATAGAGACACAAGGATGCTCCAGGCTATAGGCCTTCCTCACTGAGGAAAGACGAAAGTGGCCCTAGTTGCCCCTGGAGCTCCAGAGCTTCCTATTTTGTCTCTAGAGACCAGGGGCTGGGGCCAGGAAGTAGACTGGAAGCATCCCCCGCGCCCCAGGGAGGCAAATTTACCCTAAGAGGTGATTTCCATATCATTTGCTTGCTGCCCTGCTTCTTCATCAGAAGGAACCAAAAGTTCCCTTTCAGAGGACAGTCAGTGGTGGGGAAGAGCTATCACCCAAGTCTACCTCCGGCTGCCGCTTCTGGGTTTTGAGAGAGTCCAGAGAAGGTGATCCTTGCTGTAAAATTGGAAAGCACCAATGGGGATTTTAGCACCTGGAGCTGTTGCGTAAGCTCACGGTGGCAAAGGCGTGCCATTGGATTAATTGGCAGTGGTTCCCTGAAGATCAGGGTTGACAGGGATTCATTCGTTCGTTCATTCTACAATTATTGAGCACCTACTATGTGCCAGACAGCTAGGTGGAGATTTAGCTGTGAAAAAACAAAAAAAGAGAGAGGGGTGCCTGGGTGGCTCAGTTGGCTAAACGTCTGCTCAGGTCATGATCTCAGGGTCGCTGGGTCAAGACCCGCGTAGGGCTCTGCGCTCAACATGGAGTCGGCTCGACATTCTCCCTCTCCCTCTGCCCCTCCCCCACTGGTGCTCCCTCAATAAATAAAATAAATCTTAAAAAAAAAAAGACAACATTCCTTGTCCTCACAGAGCAGATATTCTACAGCAGTGCTGTCCAATAGAAATATCTGAGCCACACAGATATGTCTCCATTTTCTTGTAGTCACATCAAGTAGAAATTAAGAGAAACAGCTGAGATTAACCTTCACAATATATTTTATTTGAACCAATATAGCCAAACCGTTTCCGCTTCCAAGTGTCATCAGTGTTACATTGCATTAATAACTTTTTCCCCCTCTTACATCTTCAAAATCCATCATGTCTTTTAGACTTACAACCCCTCTCAGTTCAGGTGAGCATCCCGAGGGCTCAGGAGCTCTTAAAGAATGCCATTCTGAGGATATCAGTCACCGAGCTCAGGAGAAAGAAATGCCTCCATTGATTAGTAATGTCTGCTGTGAGCATGAGTCAGTGCATGAGCTGGATAGAGCTGCAGGCCGTGTTCGCCCACATGTTCAAGGTTATAGGTCGAACCCGGAGCCTGTGTTCCGCTCCACCTAAGCCCTCTGAGCCCATTCTCGGGGGCCCCACCTGACTAAGCTGCCCGTGTGGGAGGCCAGGCCTTCAGGGACCTTATTCAGGTGCTGGTCCAGCAGTCCTGGCCTGGGCGCTGTCCTACAGAAGGGCACCAACCCGCCAGCAGGACAAGTGCTTCCCGGGTGTAGTTCTGTGCTCTTTCCTCTCGCGTGGGCTGGCCTATGACCACCGTCAACCCTGGGAATGTGGTTTTGTTTTTGTTTTCTTCCCAAGGACTCTTCCTCCCAGAGTTAACAATATCAACATTAAAGCATTTCCGGAGCCTGAGTTAGCCACAGCAGCCCCACTCCACCGGCCCACGCCCACAGACCTCCTGGCTGGAACCCCAGCCAGGAGGGCCCCGTCCAGACAATGAAGGACTAAAATTGGGCAGCGGAGGCTGCTGGAAATGGCTGGGGATGGGAGAGGGGGTGAGCGGTGGGAACTGGAACCCCAACAAGCCCCGCTCATCCTCACCATCATTAGTGACTTCATCACCCTTTCCCTGCTCAGAATCCTTCCATGGCTCCCTAGGACCTTCAGCGTGGAGACCTAGGGTCTTAGCTCCCAGGAACTGACACTGAGAGAGTCATTCAACTGCACTTCCAGATACTCTCTCCTCTTTTATCTACAGATTCAACAAGAGTGTGTTGCAGGCGCTGTTCCGGGCGCTGGAGACGCAGCTGTCACCCAGACTCACAGAGGTTTCTCGGCCTTCATGGAGCTCACACTTCTCCAGCTGAGCCCAGGACATTCTGGGCCCTTATACAGCCCCAGGCCTTCTCAAATGCTGCTTCCCCCTTCCATTCTTCAGTGACCTCTCCACCCTAGGGACTTCTACTTGTCCCCTAAGGCCCACTCAAACCACCCCCCAACCACCACCATGGGTTGGCTACCTCCTTCCTCAGATCATCGCCATCCAGCCCCACCTCTGCCTCCCCTACCAGGCTTTGAGGGTCTCAGGGGCAGGGGCTGTGCCTTCCTTAGCCAGGACCCCAGGGCCCAACTCACCCTAAGGCTTCATCTGCCCCCTCCCCATCTGGCAGCTCAGGACCAAGCAGGCTGAGGCATCGGGGGCACTGGTGGAAGGGATGGTTCGGGACCCCTCTGGAGAAGGGGTCTCTGTTCTGAAATCTCTGCCTGGGATCACCTTACCCCGGGCATTCCAGGGGAGAGGCTCACAAGAGCAAAGGTGGGTAGGGGACTGAAGGAGGTGAGGATAAAGAAAACAGGGGTGTGCGGGGCTGTAAATGGCAGGTCAGGGACATCAGGCAGCAGAGAGACTAGAAGGCAGCGGCCTTCCTGCAAGGGACATAGGCCAGCAGGGTAAACTTCAGTGGCCCTTTCGAGTTATAAAGGAGTCTCTCGTTCCCTCTAGCTTCCCCAGCGGAGCTGAGCTTAGGTCTTTAACAGTCTTTAGTCTTAGGTCTTTAACAGAAGGACAAGCCTGGCTCCTGCCCCCCAGCCTGGCCCCAAGAGGCTGATGTTGGTGCCCCGATATCATGGGGCTCTCCATGCCTCTGGGCCCAGCCAAGCAGTCCTATTGGTGGTCCACCACCATCCACGGCCTGCTGTGCTTCTTGCTCGTGGAGGGAAAACAGGTCAGGAGCCTTGAGGCTGGCCTGCCCTCTCTCCACCAGCTCATTTACATGGATTTACAGGGGCTCGTTTCATGCCTCCATGCACACGGCCTCCTCCTGTCCAGCCCTGGCGGGCACCTCTATAAAGACAAGGGAGTGTGTTCTGTCCCTCCAGTCTTTTCTCAGAGGCCCATCCAGGTACTGAGAGCATCCTGTCTAGAAAGAGGGAGCCCCTGAAGTCCAGAGAGACCAGGGACCAGGTTGGGAGTCACCCAGCAATCCAGGCGGGGATGGGGCTTGAGCCCACACTTTCTGCACTGCCTGCTCCTAAAACCCACTCCTTCCTGCCTTCCCCCCATTGTGGGGCAGGTGGGCTTCCTGAGGGGTGAGCTCTGCCGCTAGTGCTGCTTGGCTGTGAGCTGGGAAAATGGACAAGGCCAAGACACAGACTCTGAGGTCCTCCAAGACAAAGGAAGTTGGACTTAGAACCCAGAACTGTGTTCCACGGAAGCCCTGGCCCAGCCCCTTCTTACATATGAGGAGAATGAGTCTCAGGGAAGGCGAGGTCTGCCCAGATCACGAGGGTAACAGCGGACCCACGTCTCTGCCCCCAGCATGGAGCTCTTCCGAGTCCCCCGCACACTCCCAGACTCCTGGCCCCAAACACCTGCTGTTGCCTTAGTCATCCTGGGGAGGCTGGGTGTGGGGAGGAAAGAGACAGGCAGAATCTTCAGTCGGGGGGGCTGGCCCGGGAAAGCACAGGGAAGACTGACAGGGAGGGGGTGCCCCGGGTGGTGGGTGATTCTAGTCTTGTGTCTGCCAGAGCCGCCCAGCAGCAGGGCTCAGACTCAGAGAGGGGACCCATCCCAAATCTGCCACGTCCCCCTTTCCAGCAGTTATTGCTTGGGACAATCTTCCACAGACCCCAAAAGGCCTGTGTCCCTACCTCCAGGGACAGGCGAGAAAGGAACGAAGGGGCGACAAGGCCCTGGGAGGCCTCCAGGTTTCCTCCTCTCTACCTCCCTCCCTCTGGGTGCCCCCATTTCTGGTCCTGCCCTCATCTGGCCCACTGTTCCTCTGAAGAGCCGCGTACCTCCCTTCAGCAGCTTGGCAGGCAGGACGCTGCTCGGGAGATGTGGGTTCGGATCCCGATTGTGCCTCTCATTAGCTCATTAGCTAGGAGCACTGCTGAGCACTTCCTGGGCTCCAAGGACAGAGACAGTAAGTGTGTGTGATGCTCACACAGGCAGGAGGTACTGGGTCCTAAACAGGAGCCCCAACCCCCACCCCCTGTCTCCCCGACCAGGATGGCTTTGCAGGCAAGAGGCAGGCACAGGTAAATAAATAGTCTGTTTATTAGTAATATGTTACATTATTAAAGTGCATTGAGAAGAGATGCAGGGGCCAAAGCTGGAAGGCCGCCAGCCCCAGGCCCTGTCCTGAGCTGGCCAGACACAGCCAGAGAAGGGCCCGGCTCTCTGCTGAAATCCATGGACAGGGCTGGGGGCAGAGCCATGCACCTAGAGAGCTTGGCCCAGGCTGTCCCCACCGGAATTCACAGTTTAGCCTAAGTTATAACATGTCCTGAGCTGAAGGTGGGAGACTAGGAGCATGGAAGCACAGCCCCTGGGGAAGGGGGCTGAGGGGCGGGGAAGGGACCCCCCCGCCCCCCAACCCCCAATGCCAAGGGCAGAGTCCTGGAGCCTCCCCCTGAGGACCCGGCTCCTCCTTCTATATGAATGTGGTGAACCTAGGGCTCAGTTTCTCCTTCGTTCTCCCCTGTCTCCCTCACCCTACCCCCACCCCCAGAACTGCCCCCCATACCGGGGGACTGGGACCATATTCCCCTCAGACTGGGATCCCAGGGCAGAGCCAGCTCATGCCACTCTCCGCGAACCCATGCCTGTCCCTAGACTCTTATCCTGTCCCCGGAGCCTCAGACTGGGACCCCCCCCACCCCAGCCCATGTCTTCCCCAGTCCCTCCCTGTCCCACCCCACCCCCAGCATGTAGTTTTGGTATTTTCATACAGATGCAGTCAGAATTAGCTATACATGAAATAAGCCTAACATAAAAATAGAGCTTTTTCCGTCCTTCCGTCCGGAAAGCAAACATCCTTCAATAAACATGCAAGGCCGCTGCCTGGTGGGACCCAGGGCTGGTGAGGCAGCCACAGAAGGCAGCCCTGGGCCTGCGGGAACAGCGGCCACCCCCGGCCACAGCAGGAGGAGGGAGGAGGGGGCAGTTGGGATATGGAGAGTCCGGAAGGACTCAGGCCTCAGCCCCAAGGTCCAAAGCCGGGGTCCCAGCTTCCCTCTCCAAACCCCGTTCTCTGGCCCACGGGCTCTTGGGCTGAGGACATCACTGCATTTCGTCGAGTTTGAGGAGGGGGTGTTCGAAAAGTATTCTCCAGAAGATAAAGTCTGAAGTCCTCAATGCCCCAGCTTCGAAACAGCGCCTTCCCTCCATGGCCCCCAGCCCCCGTGCCCCACGTGGGCCCAGCAGCCGCCTGCGGCTGGCCATCTCCAGGCCTGGTGTCCTTCATCGGGTTACGCAGTCTCCCTGGAAAGAAGCAGCGGGCCAGGAGCTCGCCGGACCCGGCCGGCTCTGAATGGGAGACTCTTCTGGGGCCCCCGAGGCTGCAGGAACCTGCACCATGCCCAGCCCCAGGAGGCCCTAGTGGACCAGCAGGCCAAGAGCGAGCGTGGGGAGGACACCCAGCCAGAAGGAGGTGGCCAGGGCCCGGGCGTGGCCCAGCAAGTGCTCGGCTGTGGCTCCGTCCTCGGGCAGCAGCTCCCAGTGCTGAGCCTCCCGGAAGTAGGAGCCCTCCTGGGCCTCGCAGCGGTAGTGGCCGTACTGGCGGGCTGTGAGGTTTTCGATGAACAGGATGCAGTTGGGGCTCTGGTGGCCCGGCTCGCAGCTCTGCTCCACGTTCTGCTCGTGGCGCCACGAGTAGGTGGCATGACGGGACTCCACGGGGCAGCTCAGGTAGTAACGAGAGTTCGGAGCAAGGGAAACCTTCTGCAGTGGCGCACTGTCTGGAGAGGGATGGGGGAGGCACCTGTGAGGAGGGAGCCCAGGGCTCCCAAGGCAGGCTGTGTTCTCCTCTGCTGACGAGGGCTCCAGGGCCAACGCTTTGAAATGAACACCTCCTCCCGACTCCCCCCTGCCTCGCTCACCATTCCCCTCTCCACAACCAGCCCAGACCAAAGGATGCCCCCTCTGCAGGACTGTCCTGCCCCATCTCGGACGAGGGCCCCAGCGGGTCAGATCGGGTACCTGGTTTGGGGTTGGGGCACTCTGTGTGTGGCTCGTCTGGATTAATGGACTGCAACACTGGCCTGGAGTTGGAAGGGGGAGAGAGGCTAAGCAGGCAGGAGGCCACAAGTCCGGCCCTTTCCCCATCCTCGTCCCTACCCAGGATCAGCAACAGTGTTTCCCCCGCCCCACTCACCCCTCCCCCCGCACCTCTTGCAGCCCACCAACACCACCCCTATTCCTGTGTTCACCTGCTCCCCAGGACAAGGAATTCGGGCCCACGTACCCTGGAGAGGTGTAGATGGAGACACAGCGGCCCTGGTCCCAGCCGCAGTAGGGGTCTCGGGCCATGAGGCAACCGTGGCAGCCCCCACTGTAGACCTCACACAGATCCAGGGGCACCTGGCTTACCTCCCACTGAGAGCTCACATACAGCTTCCGCTAGAAGGAGAGCAGGACTCAGGTCAGGCCGGGGTGCCCAGCCCCAGCACTGAGTTCAAAGTCACCTAGGCCAGCCCTACCTTGGCAAGCCCTGGGGCCCAGAGGCTCTTAAAAGGACGTGCAAATCACATGCAAAGGAGCTCTGTCCCCCATCCCCCCGGTAGGCCCGCTGGTTGTAGCGGGCAGGGGAGGCTCACCCGCTCGGTGTCCAGCGACATGGCCCGGATGGCAGCCGGGTGGTGAAAGGGCTGGATCTCCATGATGTTGAAGACAAGGCTGCGTTCCTGCTCCCTGGACTCCACCACTTTGTGGATGGTGCCCCTGTCTGGGGGTGAGGGGCAGAGGGTCAGCGGGCTGGTGGGCGGGTATTCCACTCCAGAGCCAGGCAGCCTCCCTCTGGGCCGGGCCAATCAGCAAAGACATGTGGAGGATGGCTGAGCAGTCAGGGCTCAGGTGAGGGTCACAGGAGTGGGGTGGGGCAGGGCGAGGAAAGTATGACTGAGGAGGGATGTGGGAGCCTGGGGATGACCCAGGGAGCTTCAGAGGCTGGGCCACAGAGGTCACCCCAGGAGGCCCAAAGCTCCCCAAGGCTGCAAGGGCAGCTGGGGCATGAAGAACAAAACCTCGGTACTGTCCATGGTACGTGTGGATCCTCTGTGCCTTCGCCTCACGCACCGCTCAGTCCTTAAGATTAAACACCCTTAAGAGGCGGGTATTATCTTCCCAATTCCGGAAGGAGGAAATGAGGCTCAGAAAGGCTGAGCAACTTAGCTCAAGGTCACACAGCCAGTGACTGGAACCCAGAGACGTCAGAACCCCACCCCTCCACTCCTTCTATGACTCCCTTGCTTCCTGGACTCATTGGGGTTGTTTGCTTTAAATACACTTTTCATTTTGGAATATTTTTAGCTTTACAGAAAAGTTGCAAAGATAGTACAGAGTTCCCGAATACTCTTCACCCAGTTTCCCCCAAAGTTACTATCTTACGTAATTGTGGTACATGGTCACAATGAAGAAATTGAGACTGGGACATTAGGATCACCTCAACGACAGACTTTATTTGGATTTTTGGGGGTTTTCCACTAATGTCCTTTGTCTGTTCCAGGATCCAATCTAGGACTCTACACTGCATTTAATCTTTGGGGAATTTTTTAATTTTTATAAAATCTTTCATCAGAAAAGGACGTTAGATGCCACATGGAGATTCCCAAGGTCAGAACCAGGCTGCCTGCCTCTGAGGCTGTGCTGTCTCCATTCATACCTGTCAGGGACTAATGGGCATTCTGACCCCTGGGTCCTCTCATTCCCAACTCACCTTCTGTCCCAGTTTTTAGAATAGCCTGCCTCCCTCTCCCTCCTTCCCAATTTCCCAGGGCATCACTTGCCCCAAAAAAGCAGTCAGATGATCACCCGCCTAGAATGTTCCTCTATGTGTCTATGACCCCCCTCTGCAGACTCCGAGATGTGCCCAGACGCTGCTTTGTCCTGACAAGCCCCTAGCCTTGCCACTGCCTTCACGCCCACGCTGCCCTCCGCCGCCTCGGTGGCAGCCCCATGAGTGCCTCCCATAACTTCTCCCCGGCAGCCCCATGAGAGCCTCCCACTCTCTGCAGAGGGCTCAGAAAGTTCTATTTCTTATCTGGCCCCCATCCTTCTTGCTGCAGGCTCAAAAATGGTACCTCTCCAATGGCCCTCATGGATAAACTGGGACAACAGCCTCATCCTTCAAGTGCGCTCGCCTCCTGGGTCTGCAGGAGATGAACTCATGGCCCCATGCAGCTTTCCTTGTCCTGTCTCCTGCTCTCAGTCCTGTACTGTGTGACCCTTCCTCTCCTGCACCCGAGCGCCCTGCCAGCCACGACTGAGCAGAGCAGGGACAGGGCGCATGGGTACAGCCAGGATGAAAGGAGGAGTAAAGAAGCGAGGTTGCAGGACCCAGAAGCCAGGCCCCTTGGGGAATTCCTCTCCCCGAGGCTTCCAGAAGTCAAACAGCCACGAAGGTCACCATGGCCCTGAGAAAGCCACAAGGTGAAGCAATAAATAGAGGAAGCCACGTGGCGGGGAGGTACTGAGGGCGGGCGCCTGAGGCCCTGACTGCGTGGCCCCAGAGGTGCGAGGCCCCTGGGGAGACCCTGCCCTTTCTCATGGCACCAGCACTCGGTCTCAAGGAAGGCCGTGGCCCCTGCCCACACTGATCTCCGGGCTTGCTCCCAGGAGCCCCTCTGCCCACAGACTGGGACCAAGAAACTCAGGCTTGCTCACAGCTGGTGACTTCCCAGAAAACAGGGGTATCTCCCAGGGCTTCTGGGGTCAGCAAAACCCTGACCCCCATGGAAGTTCCCTCTGTGGTTCTCTGCAAGACTCTGCAAAGGAGGGGGGGGTGGCGCCTAGGTGGCTCAGTCAGTTAAACATCTGCCTTCAGCTCAGGTCATGATCTCAGGGTCCTGACATTGAGCCCCACATCCAGCTCCCTGCTCAGCTGGGAGCCTGCTTCCCCCTCTCTATCTGCCATGTCTCCTGCTTGTGCTCTCTTTTGCTCTCTCTCAAATAAACAAAATATTTAAAAAAGGAAAAAAAGCGAGAGACTCTGTAAGTCTCTGCTGTCTGTAAGTCCTTCCTCATGTCTCACCAAATTCTTGGCATCCCCCATCAAATGTTTCCCCGCACCTGCACAGTCCCACAGACACGGTGAGAGTCCAATTTCCTCATTCTGCCTGGCAGAGGCCCACAGGATACCAGTGACCCAGTCCTTCCTCCTGATTTTCCACATTTCTTCCTACCATCTTCCCTGAATCAGACATCTGGACCAAAGCTATACCCATCTTGGCTCAGACTTGCTACATTTCTGCCTCTGAACCCTCACGCTTGCTCTTCTCCCATCCTGGGAGACCCTCTCCTCTTCCATCTTGCCCCATCTCCTCCAAGAAGCCCTCCCTGCTTGATTCTTCCACAGCTACACATACTAACCCCTGACAGCTGTCAGTCAATCAATTCTTCCTTCCAGGTGTAAAGATCTAACCAGATGTTAGTTATGTTATTCTTTACACCCTTCATACCCATTCTTACAAAGCAGGCCCAAAGGTCCCAGGGTGGCCCCTCACCTGTGGTTAGGTAAAGCACATGGAAAGTCTCCCCACGGCTGGCCTGCATGCGGTGAACGACCACTTTCTGGTAGTGGTACTTGGAGTGGAACAGTGGCGCTTTCGAAGGCCCCATGGGCTCCACCCTCTGTGCCACCTCAGGGTGACTGTCAGCCACCTGGAAGGTCTCCGTGGGGATGGGCTGCCGGTCTGGGAGACACTGGGCAAGGAGGACAGGTCCAGGTTAGTGGCGCAGCTCAGAGGTGGGTCTGAGGCCCGGGCCATCGTTGGGGGGTCAGCTTACCTTGCCAGGCCGAGGGTTGGGAAGGCTCGCATGGTAGCCCTTGAGTGAGGAAGTACGGAAGACCTTGTCAATGTCCCCAAGCGAGTACACACAGACGGCCGAGTAGTTCCTGGGGGACAGAGAGAACACCTCAGTGGGGGACCTGAGACCTCCCCACCCCCACGCACCCCAGCCAGCCCAGCCCCAGACAAGGGCATAACCAAGTTCCCCAGGCTGTGAGCTCTGGGAGGACAGGGACTATCCCAGGGGTCAAGCCTAGTGCCTAAGATTCTCAAACACCAGTGAAGGAAGGAGGGAGGGATAGCAGGGGAGAAGGAAGGAGGGAAAGGAAGGAGGGAAGAGAGAAGGGAGAGAGGCAAGTTCAACCACATTTCTTTCTGCTGTAATTGAAGCCCCCAACCTGTGTTCTGTCACAGAATCACCAAGTTCAGAGGCTAAACCCCCCCAACCCCCAGTGCCTGCCTTCCAGCTAGGTGGTCCTCCAGCCTCTCCCGGCCCAGCTGCAGCCTGCTGTCACCCGAGGAGGCCAGATTCCCATCCCCTGCCCAGCCATGCCAGGTCTACCAGCACCAGAGCAACAGAGCTGCGGCCTGGGCTCCCCAGCTCGGCCCGCACACGCTCAAACCGCACTTGCGCCTGCCTTGTTTTCAATCAACCAGAGTGATTAAGAGGTGTGAATGATCGGGTGCAGACCATGCCTGAGAAGGCGTGATAGCGCCCAGCTGCCTCTTCCCAGTGCCCCAGCCCCCACTCTGAGCACACGGCCAGGGGACACACAGGCACAGGTGCGACCATTAGCACGCCCACAGCACGTGCACGCACACCTGCATGCACAGACTCACAAACATGCCAGCACTCACCTCTCCCTGAGCACGGGCTCTCCCCCAACTGCCGCCCGTAACAGCCCTGTGCACTCGTGCCCCGTGAGCCTTCTCCTCAGCAGAGCCCAAGCCTTCCGAGCCCCACTGGCCACTTCACTGACCCGACTCTGGCGAGGGTCACTCACCAAGGGTTGGAGAAAACTCCATAAACTCGAGTGTCCCTCCACTGGCCGTTGGGGTCAGGGAGCAGAAAGACATCCTGCAGCCTGTTGAAGTTCTTGTTTGTGGACGCATCGCTGCACACCAGCATGGCCTTCAGGAAGGTGTTCCACTTGGAGACCGACAGGGAGCTCTCGCCACCCTGGTCCCCCTGAAAGGGTAAAGAGGAGGAAGAGCCCCTCAGCCCCAGCCACGGCTGCTAGGAATGCTGGCATCTGGCCTTCAGAGCAGGCACGGAAGTCCTGAGAGGGGCTGCGACCCCATCCCCTGCCAGGTGCCCAGGCCTAGATGGCCTGTCCTCTCCAGCCAGGTGCTGGTGCCAGGAGCCAGCCACAGGCCTTGCTGATCCAGGGCACAGGGCTGGCGGTGCAGACCCGCAGGCTCCAAGTGCCAGGTCCCCATGGAGAAGAGCAGCTTGGACATGTGTTTGCGCGTGCACACACACACACACACACATACACTCTCACACGTGTGCCCCAGACGCACATCCCAGCGCCTTCAGTCACGGGAAACACACATGTAAATGCACTTCCACACTTACAAACATGCTCAAACACTCTCCATGTAAAGTCACACATGTGTGCACCGTCACACGTGCACATGAGCCCCACCACCTCTGCCCCCTCACAGACCCTCCCGTGCACACCCACTGGCTCCCACAATCCCACATCAGACTCACTTATACATCCCACACGCTCCTTTGTGCAAACACGTATGACCCCTGACCTGGGTGTGTTTTCACACAGTCGCTCGCTCCTCCATAGGCACAGACACACACTCTTGCCCACTCTGCCACCCACTCACCCTGCACAGCTGGGCCACGCGGGACACATTGAGAGGGGCCTCAGGGTTCTTGTCAGGATTGTCCTCCCGGAAGAAGTAGTAGATCTTGTCGTCATAGGCTTGGTCTTGGTGCACGATGGTAGCCTTGATGAACTGCGGGTCTGCCAGGGACACAGGTGAATGGGGGTGAGGCTGGGGGTCTACTCGGAGGACCCACCCCTGTGTGCACCCACCCTGTGTGCAGGGGAGCACACAGCTCCCCTGCGTCTCTACAGACAAGCCCGGGGCAAATCAGACCTAGGAGAAAACTCAGAACAGCAGGTCCAATAGCCCAAGGGGCCTAAGACTACACCCCCAGGACACACCTGTTTTGCCCTCTCCTACAAAGATGTCATCGGCCCGAGAGCAATGACTTCATGCCTGGGGACTGGGGCGAGGTCCCTGGGGGCCCCTATGTCACTTCTGCCTAATTGGCAGAGTCCTAATGAGGAGGGAGAAGGTGTCGTGTCCCCCCATGAGCTCAGCAGAGGAATACGCACTGGCTCCTGGGGACCCCACGCTGGGTCTGCGGCTTTCTCCATTTTGCTCCCAGAGCATACTGGGCCCACCCCACCTCCACATCACTGTCTCTGTTGTTCCCCTGCTCCCTTCCAGGTCAAACTCCTCAGCTCTGGCTACTCAGGCCCCTGGTTTCTTGAGTGGGCTGTGGCCCCAGTGGCCCTCAGGGAGCCCTCCCGGGGCACAGGAGGACCCCATCTGCCGCCCTGGGTGTTCATACCCCTCCAGCCCCTCCAGCCCAGCCGGAGCCCGACTTACTCTGCATGACGGTGTCACTGGTGTACAGCTCGATCTCGCCCTGGATGCGGCGGAACCGGGGGATCTTCCCGTTGTACTCCTGCTTCCGGATTGTGGAGTACACCTCGTCCCCTGGGCATGGTGGGAGGGCCATGGGTAAGGGCAGACAGTTCCCGGAAGTCCCTCCTCCGAGCCTGGGATGCTGGACATGGAGCTGTCCACCCTCCCCAGCCCAAGGCAGCAGCCCTACCGTCAAACAGAACCAGTGAGTTCTCATCTGGGCTGAAGGGGGCATAGCCTCTCCTCTCACCAAGCGACTCCACGGTGCCATTCACCTGGGGGAGGCCAAGGAGGGTCAGATAGCCACGTGACCCCATGGCCACTGCCACCCACGGGCGCCAGCTTCCTAGCCAGGGTCCCCCTCCTCCCAGGGATTCTACACAAAGTGGGGCCAGCCTCAGATCCCCCCAGCTCCTTCCCAATACAGAGGGCAGAAGCCCACCCAGACAGGAGTGAGCAGACCAGGTCTGCGGGGAGGGGCCCTCTTACCAGTCTCCAGCAGCTGGGGCGCCGGGCATTGGTGCCACAGATGAGAAGCCCCTCGCCCTGCCTCTCCAAGAGCGTGATGTAGTTCTCGCAGTCCTGCCCGGGAGAAGGGGAGGGAGACACGTTGGCTGGAGGTCCTTGGCAGGCCTAGCACTAGGACCCTCGGTCTTGGGGAAGGAGTCATCAGAAGTCTGACTACAGAAGGCAACCTCCAAAAGGAGAGCCCAGAAGGGGGTGCTGCTGACTCCAAGAACAGAGTAAGGGCAGAGAGGCCTCAGAGAAGAACCACGTCTAACCCTCAGAACTGGGAATCCTGAGCCAAGTTTACCTCTCTCCTCCCAGACTGTGGCTCCCAGGGCAGGGCCACGCCTCCTTCCTCAGACTCTCAGGGACTCCCGTCCCTTTTCCAAGGGAGTCAGCCTCCCCTCTGTATTGCCTCTCCCCCACTCACCCGCTTGTCCAGGCAGGACCCCTTCGTGGAGCCAATGTTCACCTGGGGGAGAGGGGAAAGTGTTAGTCCACTGTCAAGGCCAGAGGCCTGTAAGTACTTTCCATGCATGTCTCAGGAAGAGTTCATTCTCTGGATGAGGGCCCTGAGAAGCTGAGTGATTTACCCAAGATCACACGGGCTGTCTGGCCTGATACTCGAAGCCAAAACCCAGAATCAGCCCAGAAAGCTCAGAAAACAGGGGCCCTGGGGTTGTGGAACCCAGCTTCCTGTCCAGATCTCCCACAGCAGCCCTACCTACTTGTCCTGGGGGGGCTAGCTCTAGGCCTTTCTCCTCGCCACCCCAACACCCGTGCCAATCCGGAGCCTCTCCCAGGGACTGTATATGGGATATCACAGGGGCTGGATCAGTTTAGGAAGAGAACTAACTCCCACGGATTCCCTGAGACCCCAGAGGGGAGATAAGGAGAGAAATAGGGGGAGGGAAGAGAGAGGAAGGGGCTCAGCTCTGTTCCTGGGGCCAGCAGAGGGATCGGACAGAGGGGTCCAGGCTCACCGTGCGCACGGAGGCATTCTTGCCCTCAGGGAAGTCGAAGAGGTAGACCTTGCCACGTCCACCCACCCACACAGCAGAGCTGCCCGGCTCGTGGAAAAGCACTATGTGAGGCTCCGAGAGGCCAAAGTCAACCCAGTCCTGTCCTGCGCGGCCTGGGGAGGAGGCAAAATTGGCAGAAACATTGAGGCTGCGCCCTGGGCAGCAAGAACCTTCCCCCTCCCCCCCCACCACTCCCAGGCACATCAGCACCTGCCTGACAGCTAGTGCTTGGGTCTAGACTAGGGCACCACCAGGACTCAGAGCCATGAGTAGAAGAAGTGAAGGGTCCCCTGCTGGGATCCAGCAACCAGCTGTCCTTGCCCCAGAGCCATTACCCCTATCCTACAATATGTGTAACCTCAGGATGAGGGCAGGATTTAGGGGCCTCTGGGGAAAACAGACCACCGCCCCCCAACATACACACACATATACACACACACACATGCACACACAGTCTGCTACTCCTAAGAAGCTGGGCTCAGGCTTTGGGACTCAACCAGGGCTCCCTGACTTTGGTGTGAGTGGCTCACCGCTGCCAGGACAGAGCCAGCAGCCACCTCTGTCCCCTCGGGTAGCAAGGCCTCAAAGCAGTCCACCTAGAGTCAAGGTTCCCAGAGATCACATTGGTCACAACCCCAGCCCCTCCTTTGGGAAGCCCTCTCCAACCCCCCCGCCCCCGCCCGGCTCACCCAGCCCCTTAGGGAGCAGGCCAGCTTAGATCAGAGCTAGAAAGGAATCTGAGTAGCCTCTCCTCCCCATTTCTATAGATGGGCAAATGGAAGTCCAGAAGGAGGCAGGCCAAGGTCACAGGGTCAGTGGCAGACACTGAATGACAGCCCACGCCTCAGCCCTTCCGCTGCCCTTGGTGGCCTGGCCTGCTCAGGGCTGGCTTCACAGGGGTGCCAACTGGCTGGGGGCAGGAGGGCAAGATCGGCCCTCCCTCCACAGCAGTTCTGGGACAGGGAGCCCTTCACAGAGCACAGCCTGGGCCTTTAAGCAGAAGGGCTGACCAGGGCAATTTTGCCCAAAAAAGAAACTGTAGCCACTACCTCCAGGGAGATGTTTCATCTCCGGTGACATTGCTGAGGTCGGCCCAGTTACAGGACTAAATTACAGAGATGGGACGGCCTGTGGCTGGTCTTCCGCCCCTGACCACCCTGGGGCTCACCCCAGAGCTCAGCCTACCCGCTGTTTATTCCGCTGCAGCGAATTCTGGGGCAGCCAGCTTCCCAGGGACACGGACGCAGGACACAGCCCAGCCCACATGGAAGAGGGCTGCTGTTTCCTCCCTCATTTCCTCGAATCTGCCCAGGGCCCTCTCGAGGCCCTGTGAGCCATCCCTACTGAGGTTGCATTCAACCGGGGTGGAGGCGCACCTTGTGACCCAAAACCCATGATCTCTTCCCTTAGGCTAGCACCCTGCACAGTCAGGTCAGTCCTGGAAGTAGATATTCTCTGTCTTCACCTCCATTGTGGCCTGGACCACGGCACAGAGGAGAAACTCAGGGCCCCCGGGGGACACGCTAGCCCAAGGTCACGCTAGGAGGGAGGGCAGACTGGCTCACGATATTGGTGCTCAGAGATGCCAGCACTGTAGGCCAACTGAGAAACCGCTGAGCTCGCAGCCCTCAGGTTCCCCTGGCTCCCCTGGAGCGCTCCACACACAGCCTGAGCAGCTTGGCGAGTCAGGCCTCACCGACCCCGCCAAGGTCCCCCTCTGCAGCCCCGGCCACGCAGGCCAGTGCCGAGAGCCCAGCTCTGCACTGGGTTGGGGCTGGGGGTGCTGCTGAGGCTCGGGGACAGCACAGCTGGCAGGTCCTGGCTCCCAGGCTCCCCTGCCTTTCCAGTGGGGGTAAAATTAGAGTGCTAGGGTCAGCTGCCCAGCTCCCCTTTCACTGGCAGCCAGCCAGGGATCCAGACAGTCTGCGGCTGCTCCCCCTTCTACTCCCCTGGCCAGCAGTGGCCAGGAAAGGCTGCAAGTCTGTGTCTGGAGATAGGCTGGGGCCTGAGAGCTCAGAACCCTATCCCTTAGCGGACTGGCCTGCGAGGCCCACCACAGCTCTGGTAGATGGGAAAGAGGCACCAGAGTGGGCCCCGGGGACAGTTCTTGTCTGGAGGCCAGAGAGCAGTCCTGCCCCGGGGAGTCAAGCCTGATAGGAGAGGAGATCCGGCCCTACACTGAAAACCAGACAGAGTGAGACTGTCACCGGAAAGCAAGCCTCCCCAAATCTCACACACACAACTGTCCCAGCACAAAACTCAGGGCTGCTCGCGAAGTATCTTTGAGAACACAAAGGGGAGGAGGGGGAGGGCTGCCATGGCTGGGGTACAGCACGGGGGGCTTCTGTGCCAGCCCTAGGATAGTCCTGCACAGATTGGGAGCCTGAGTCCCACGCCCTGCACATCCCAGCTGCAGCAGCCCGGGGTGGGGGAAGCAGGGACTGTTCACCCCATTCTGCAGAAGAACAAGCAAGGTCCAGGCCGCATGGCCTCCCTTGACCCCCAGGCTCCTACCCCTCCCCAGTCTGCACCCGGTATGGGTAGGACGGCACCAGCTCAGCCCGAGGATGAGGACGAGGCCTTGGCCCATTCTCCACCCCAACCCCAGCCTGGTTCCCGAGCTGCCCAAGGCCCTCAAAGGGCCTGATTGTGCCGGGGAAGTGTCTGAGCGGCAGCAGCTCCATGAATACATGAAAGGAAGCTTTGTTCAGGTTGCCGGAGCGGGGGCTGGGGGGCTCAGGGGCAGGAGGGCTGCCTGGAAGTGAAGGCAGCACCAAGCCTTCACAGCCAGGCCCTGTGGCCCCGTGGCACCATGACAGAGAGCTGGGTCTGGGAGGGGGCGGCCTTCAAGGCTCTGAGCAAGGCCAGAGCTCACCGCTACAAAGGCCCAGCCGGGTGATGAAGTGTCACCTCCTTAAATGGGTCTTTTTGCTTCCCAATGAATCCAAAGGGCTGGGGGAGGCGGATCAAAGCTAGATGGGTCAGGAAGAGGCAGGAAAAGGATTCCAGACAAGGGCAAGAGCTGAACCAAGGTGAGGAGGCTGACTGAACGGGGGGTGCCTAGACCCGAGGGCCCTGAGCGTGATGCCCAAGGATACTGCCCATCAGTCAGCGGTGTTGCTCTCCCCGCTCCAGGCAGGGCTAGGATCGGGAGAGCCTCCCCTCCTCCAGCATCCCCCCTGCTCTCCCTGCCTGACCAGCCCCCTCTGTTTCCCATCCTAGATGTCTAAAAGGAGCACCGTCTGGCACCGTGTCTCCCCCTTCACTCCCCGGCCTGACGCATTAGTGGCTGACTAAGTGGTAGCTAAAAGCTCCCAGAATAACCAGGGGTTCGGGCAGGGGAGGGGGCTAGGGGCCCAGGGCATGGCCCCAAAGGTGGGTCAAGGCATAAGACCCCCACCCCCACCCCCACGTGATACTGAGCCAATCCTCGCTCCTTCCGTACTAAGAGAAAACACGCTCAGGCTGTCCTGTTCCCGGCTGGCTTCCACGGTCCCGAGTCCTCACCCTCCTCAGGAAGGCAGGAGCTGCAGGGTGAGCCCCAGCCAGAGAGGAGGGTCAAGAAGATGGCTGGGTGTGGGAGGCCAGATGCCATGGATAAGAATCAGACCTGACTGCCCTCACGGACGCCACCCTCGCACCATTGTCCCAGTGGCCTAATGGCTAGAGCAAGTGTGGGCCGTCAGAGGGTGGGTTTTCCTAAAGCAGGCTGGCCTGGAGGGGTATCATCCCTCCTCTCCTTCACTCTGGATGCTGTCACCATCTGGTCCCCACTGTCCCGGCATCCTCATTGCTTATGAAAGAACAGGGCAGCCCAAGGGGGGGGATGGGGGCTGGAAAGGAGGGGATGGTGTTGTCCATGAAGGCAGAAACAAGGACAGGCCCCGCAGTCTGGCCTGGGCACGGACAGCCTTCCAACCTGACCCACTGAACCTATGGGCCTTGAATGATAACCTCAAGGAACCCTTTGAAAATAGGCATTGAGGCAGGCTCTAGGAATGGCATGAATGTGGGCACCCAGCAGGGAATGCCCGAGTCAGGCCGCCCCCGGGGGAGGCCCAGGCATGGGGCAGGAGCCAGGCCGACCTCAGACTGGGGACCCAGCCACACCCTCCCCCGTCCCCATACCCCACCCTGCATTGCCGGGCCCCCCCTCATACCACACCATACCCCCTCGCCTACCACACACACCTGGCTGAGAAAGAGGAGGGAGGGCCCATGTGTGACCCAGGAATTAGGGTGCAGCCTCTCCACCCTTTGCAACCCATACCCCACAGGTCAAGGTGGAAGGGAGAGGATCTGAACAATCACTGAGCTGAGGGGCACAGAGGCCAGACGGGCTGTGCCGCTGACCCAAGGAAGCAGGGAGGGGCCAGGCCCCAGCGTAGGACTCCTGCTACCCATCACCAGCTCCAGCCCTCCGGGGCCACATCTCAAGAGCCCCTTGCTTTACAAAACACTGTATGTGATTTCTCTCTACTTCCCTGGGTCCCTCTCCTGCTCCCCATCCTTCCCTCCCTTGCCCGCTAGGTGAAAACTTGCTGGGCTGAAGGGACATATCCTCCCACCCACCAAGGTCAGCTCTCGATGGGAGGGGAGCATGCCTCACATGGGGCTCAGCCCAGGGGCTCCAAGAAAGCCTGTGCTCCCTGTGGCAGCCGGGTGGCTGGCTGGTTGTGACCAGGGCCTTCCAGGTTCAGTTTCCTTCTCTGTGGATTGAAGGGGCTGGTACCTGCTAAGGCCTAAGTTTTATGACCCAACCATGGTTCTTACGACAAATCACACACATGATGAGTCCTGGAAGAGTCACAGACAATTTTCTGAATGGAAGTGGGGGCAGCAGAAGAAGCCAACATCTCCCTCAGCCTCCACCAACTGGCCTGCAAATTTCCCAACCACCCTGCCAAAAGGCAGGACAAGTGTCTGTACCCCATTTTATAAACAGGAAAACTCTGGCCCCTCCAAGTCAGCAAGGCTGTGTGCTCCCTTCACTCTGCCACTGTGCCCAAAGGACCAGCAGGCGGTGGGTGGGGTGGGGGGAACGACGGTGAAGGCTTTGGGGGAAGGGGCAGTATGGACGGCAGGGGGCACTGGGGTAAGCCAGACTCAGGGGACTCTGTGGGGGAAGGCTCTCCTCCCGAGGCCCACGTGGAACTGGGAGGAGGTTCCAAGGCCAAGGGAAGGCAGGAAACCCAGGATGGACAACATGTCCTGCCCACCTTCTGCCTGTTCTTCAACTGGGCCCCAGAATGAGGTCAAGGTCAATGGGTAGCTCCTTCAAAGGAGAGGATGGGCAGAGGGGCAGGGCCTGCCTTTGGGCCCAGAGCCAAGGCAGAGGTGGGGGAGAGGGCAGAGGATGCCTACACCACCCCAGGGGAGGAAGAGAAGGCCCCCCAGCTTGCCCTTCGCCTGTGCTGGCGGGGCAGGTGGGGTAGGCAAGGGCACTCCGCCAGCACAGCCGGTGAGGGAGAGCAGGCAGGGCCCAGGCTGCCAGGTCTGCATCTCCCCAGAAATCAGAGATGACGAAGGAGGAGATCAACAGCGGTGGTGACAGTGACATCCCGACTGCCTTACCCTTCCACTGCACTTACTATCCACCAGGCTCTACTCCGAGTGCTTTTTAGATTCACTAACCCACTTCATCATCCCTGAACTCTTCTAAGGTGGGTTCTCTTAGGACCTGTATTCTACAGTGAGGGCAGCGAGACACAGAGGACTCGAGGAACTTGCCCAGGATCACTCAGCTATAAAGTGGTGGAGTGGTGGTTGACACTCAGGCAGATTGATTCTGGAATCTGTGCCTTATAGCACTGCGCTCTGTAGAAGGGCCCTCGGAAGCGTCCAAGCCAGTGCCTCCCACACACAAGAAGAGTGGGGACCAGAGAGGGTGGAGCCTGGGCAGAGGCCTCCTGGCACAGGAAGGCCTGACCTCTATCCACGATGCCCTAAAGAGGGTTTGTGTAAGTGAGCGTGGGTGTGCAGGCCTGAGGCATGAGGAGTGGGGGGGTGGGATGGAAGGGATCTGGGGGTGCAGCACAGCACTGAGTGCTGACCAGCATGACTAATGAAGAAGACAAATCTCTTGAGATCTCTGTCCAAAATAGAAAACACTGTGGCCTGGGGTAGACCACAGAGAAGGGCAGGATATGCTCATGAACCCTTCTTCACTATCCGCCCAGCCAGGTTCTTACCCAACCAGCATCTGCCAAGACCACTCACCTCCACCCCTGACGCCTCAGCTCAAGAACCCACCATGGCTCCCAAATGCCTATCCCCGCAGGGCCCTCCCCCTCCACCTGGCAGTCAAGGCCCATCTCTGCTTCTCTCTGCCACAGCTCTTTCCCTCCTCCGCAACTTGGCTTGTGCTCTCCTTTCCCTTGATTGCCCTTTCCCCTTCTGTCTGTGCACACGGTCTTACCTGTCCTTAAACACCTGGCCTCCACCCACCCCCGCACCCCCCCCCCAAACTTTAGGAAGTGCTCCCAACGGCTCCAGCTCTCACTGCTCCGTCCTCCCTCTGACCTTGGGCTATACACCATCTGGCACACACCATCTTCTCTCAGATTACACTGTCTGGTGGGATTTTGCCCGGACTGTGGGGTCCTCAAGGTGAAGGCCAGGCCTCCTCTCACCCCATGGGCCCTGCCAACCCAAGGCTAACAATGGGCAAGTGAGGACAACTCAGATAGTAGGGAGGGGTGGACGGGGGCAGGAGGACCAACTGCCATTTGCCACGGGTGCAGACCTTTTGGAACAGGTTCCTGGGCCACTGACAGGGCACTGAGTTTATCGCCGTGACCTTCTTCCTTGCTAGGTTGGGCTGAAGCCCTGGGTCCAGAAGATAACAGCATGAGTGGTTCTCCATGCCCCACTCTGCCCCCACCCCATGCACCTGCCCTTCGCTCTCGCCTGGCTCTTCCCCTCCCAAGGACATGTCCCCCACTTGTGAAACCCCACACTGACCTGTCACAGTCTTTGGCTATAGCTACAGGTTCCTGATCTCCCAGGTGACCTCTCTAACCAGGCAGCAGGCCAGCCTCTCCAGGCACCCGTGTGCAACCCAAGGGCAAACCCAGGCCTTCTCCTGCTCTCTGCCCTACAGTTGCTGAACGCGGACGATCCCAGGCATGGCGGCCGGTGCTGGCTGCCCTCCACGATGAGAGTTGCCCCTGAGGGCGTTAGCACAGAGCCCGATCCCCTGACTGCAAGCCAGGGGTGCAGGACACAGGGCAGGATCAGCCTAATCCCAGGCTGCCGTGATGGTTAAACCCAGATTAGCCCCAAATCCTGACACAGGTCAACCTGCCCTCGAGACCTGAGGTCCAGCTGCCCTGAGAAAAAGACCAGAAGAGTTACATAGAGCCAGCCCAGTCTAAGGTCCCGAAGGGAGGATGATCATGGCTGGTGGGGCTCCTGGGAGCAGAGAGCACTGGGGCAGGAAGAATCTGGGCTCAGCTGAACTGGCCAAGGAGGAAAAGGCCCAGGGAGTTCCAAGCCTGGGGAAGGAGCATGTAGGCCAAGAGCAGGCTTGGGCAGATGATACAGCCCTGGTCTCAGCTCTGCCTGTGACATTGGATGACCTTGGGCCAGTCCCTGTCATCCCTGGCCTCAGTTTCCCCATCTGTGGAATATGTGGTTTGGCCCAGCTGATCTCTGCCATTTGTCTTCTGACGTCCTAAGCTGTGCCCCACTGGGCTGTGGGCTAGAGTTATCCAAGGTTTGCTGAAGGAAGTGAGACAGAAATGGCAGAAAGGAGAAGGGTGATGGGAGTGACAACCAGCAGGGCAGGAAAACACGGGTGCTGCGGAGAGGTGAAGACAGATGGGCGGAAAATAAGGTGGGTGCTGAGTATGGTCACCACGCCGCACTAGGGAAAACGGTAACTGTCACTGTGTGTTCAGCACAGTGACATGGAGGGGTGCAAGGGGACAGATCTCCCAGTCTCCCATGGCCTGGGCTAGCCAGGGTTCTCTTGCAGGGGGCCAAGAGGGGACCACAATCCTCCAGGCTCTAGGAGGACCCCTTCCTCCCCCACCCTGGGAGGGAGGAGGCTTCTGGGGGCAGACAGGCTTGGCCATAAAAGGAAACTAAGAGAAGGGGAAGCTTTCTGGCCCCAAAGCTACCCACCAGAGTAGAGGAAGTATGGTCAGTCTCTTGTGACATAGCCAGATGCCGTGTGGTGGCTGAAATGAGGGACACGGGGCTGGGGGTGGAGGACAGGACGTCAGATGGGACCTCAGCTGTCAAACTCCAGGACTACC
The DNA here is from genome assembly GCA_004024625.1 of Mellivora capensis. NCBI lineage: Eukaryota > Metazoa > Chordata > Mammalia > Carnivora > Mustelidae > Mellivora > Mellivora capensis. Next base: position 169,850 of record PISX010000906.1, read on the forward strand.
CACTCCCACCACTGCCCCCATCCCCGCAGGCTGCTGGATCCCTTCCCCTGGTCCGAGCCTTGGCTTACCACCCACATGTTAGGGGCCCTGGCCCGGCCCTTTGCAAAGGAGTTTTCCCAATTCTCCCTGTTTCTCCTGAAGGATGGAATGAGAGAGGGGTGTAGAGCTTACACAAGCATGCCAAACTCACCTGCAACCCACTCCCCCCTTGCCCCCTGGCCCAAGGAATGATCTACCAACCCCCCCCCCCCCAAGGAGGTGAAGGCTCCTGGAAGGGGAAGCTGGTCACAGAAAGGACATCTGCCCCTCCCCTACCAACACAGCCTAGATGGTGCCGGCAGAAACTCTTCCCCACCATGGAGAGTCTCTACTGAGATACAGGCTGCCTTATCTGGGGCACCCCGCAGTCAGGAGTTAGGCAGAAAGCTCCCGTCTCCCCAAATCCAGCCCTGGCTTCCCATCAGGGAGCTATGACACACAAGAGGCCTCCCCTGCCAGCCATGGTCCTTCCTCCCACTGGCTGTGTAAGGTCAAGTGGCCCAACTCAGATGTCCCCTCCTGCAAGAAACCTTCCTGGAGCCCCCAAGCCCTAGCTAACTCAGTGTCTCCTTCCTGGCTGGGAGCACCCACTCAGCTCCTCTCCTCTCCCTGGTCCTAGTTGCAAGTTTTTGGGTCTGAAATCCTGTCACACCAGGTACTTCCTCCTGTCCTTCCCCTCCCCAGTTGGCTTCTACACCTCCTGCCATCCCAACTTACCACCTCTTCCAGGAAGCCCTCCTGGATTAGGAAGACTGGGTTCGGTACCTCCTCAACCCCCATAGCTGCCCTCTGTTACAGGTCCTGCCACATTTTATTGTAACTGAAGGTTGATCTGCCTGTCTCTCCATCTACACTGAGAAGTCTACAAACTTGTCTACTTTTTCATCCCTGGGTCCCCAAGCCCTGCCCTGGGACCAGTACAAGGTGGGCCCCAGCAAATATCAAATGTCAAACATGCTAAATCACCTCTGAGACTACAAACTAATGAATCACTTCCTCCAGCTGATCTCAGCCTTCAGCTCATGAGACAAAAAGATAGGAGAGAACACAACACTCGAGGATTTCCGCTGACTTCCCAGGTTTCAATTTCTCCTCAATCCTAAGGTTTGAACAGGCCACCGCAGCCTCTGCCCATCCCAGAGAGGCAGGAATCCCAGAGAATGCATGCTCTGATAAGTATGAGCTCCCCCCTTCACCAGCTTTGGACGAATGAGGAAGCTGAGCCTTGGAAAAGGCAAGTACCCATCCAGAGTCACACAGAAAAAGAGCTAGGACCCGAGTCAGGCGCCTGACCTCTGCTCTCTTTTCCCCACACCATGGATGTCTTAGGCCTATGCCAGCATCCATCCCACTCCAGCCTGCTCCCAGAATCTTCACAATCCAGGACGGAGAGGTCATACAGCTTGGCCAGACGCTCCCAGTGATGTCACCAGCTCAGGAAACCCCCTCTCTCCTCCCGGGAATTGCCCCCCTTCCCTGGTTCTGCAGGGGGAGTTCACCTTGAAGGTGATGAATACATTTAAGTCCCCCAAGAGGGCAAGGATTTCCACTGGAAATGCTGATGCTTGGGGAGCCTCAGCTGTGACCTCATCCCCTGGAGGAGGTGACAACAACCCCCGGCCCTGGGGAGTCACCCCATAATGGCTCCCCCAGCAGCCGCCAAGTCAACAATAACATCCTGTTGTTTAATTGGACAAGAGAGAGGGCAGAACCTGCTGGGGAGGTGGAGATCAGAGACTGGGCTGTTTCTCATTGTGGACATGCTGGCTCACCTCTGATCCGGGAGGTCAGGACCTTCCTGGGCTTCTCCATCTCCTCCAAGCAGGGATGGAATGAGAGAGGGGTGCCCACCTTACATGAGCATGTCAACCGTCTGCCCTCACCTGAAACCCATTCCCCTCCAGTCCCTGCTAACAGGGAGGTCAGGCCCACACTTTGCATCCATGACTGGTCCATGTGTCCCTGATGCCCTCAGAGAACAATCGCCAGAGCCCTTCCTGATCTGGCGGGCTCTGAGGGTCAAAGACAGGTGCAGAGTTCAAGGGCACCCGGCAGGTCAGTGCTGACACATCCGTCTCTCTCCAGGCCAGGCCTTCATCAGGCTGGAAAGGCATCGACTTCCCCAACAAGCGCAGGCTGGGAATCTCCCAGAACTCTCTGATCAAATCTTTCCCTGAGACTTAGGAGTCTAAGCAACATAAAACAAATGACAGGGAAGAGCCCCCTGTACCTACTCCTGTCCCCACACCTGTCCTGGCTGAAAAATAAAACCCCAGTCTATGCCTCATGGAAAAGCGGCTCCAGAAACCCCATTATCTTTGGTCTAGTCGTTGGCGGAGGCCCACCCTCACAGCACCCCACACCCTGGAAGACGGGGACCTAGGTCTACAGCAGGGCTGGAGGGTCCTCTTCTCAGCCCACTCCCCAATTTACCCTGCCCAAGCCCATTCCTGTCCGACTGCCATGTGTCACCCCACAGGAGACAGGAGGCAGCTGTCAGCCAGGCATACCATCACCAGCTGGTGGTCCTGGGGGAGAGGCTGGTAGCAGAGTCTGTCTGGCCAGTGGGGTGCCTGGCACTGGCGAGGATGAGTGAAGACTGCCTTTGGACAAGATAGGTGAGGGAGTGGCAACTCCCAGCAGGGATCAATAGCGCATTACCAAGCGGAGGTCATGGCCAGTGCGGGCCAGCGTGGCACAGTCGTGAACTGTGTGCAGTGGAAAGAAGAGGTGGAGCTGGGTTGGGAGCTTTGAAAGTGGGTAAGAGGACTGAAAGCATCTTTAAATAGCCCCAGGGTGGGGACTAAGTGCCCTGGCTGTGGAGGTTCACATTAAGTGCTCAGAAGTGGCTGTGCATTAAGTACAAGGGGAGGGGTCTTGGGAAGTCTTGGGGGTAGGGGCAAGCAGAGCCAAATGCAAGGAGTTTGGTGCAGGGGGAGATTCCAGAACACTCAGATATGGCCATGTGTCCTCTTCAGAGTGCCCAAATGCTGTGCTGTCCAGGACAGCCAAGGGGACTGAGGCAAGGCAAAGATAGCGGGAATGCAGAGAAAGCCTGGGCTGGAGCTGGTATGAGTGAGGGTGCAGGTGTCCATCATGAATAGATGACCAGAGGGCTGCCTGCTCTACTCCCACCAGAAAGACCTCTGGCTGGGTAGCACAGCTGGCCCCCAAAGTCCCTCCTTTATGGCCAAAAAATTTGCTTAAATCCTTCTCCCCTCCCTAACTCAGAACTAGCTCTGGTCCTGTGCCAGATCAGAGCCCCCAGTCCGCACTGTGAGCTCACACACTGCAGAGTGACCTTGGGCAAGTCACATTCATTCCCTCCACTGCAGCTGCAGATCGGGCCCCTGGGTTTGTGTGTGGGATTTTTTTCTGCTCTCTGCTAAGAATACCTGCCCCAGATAATGCTCAGGCTCTGGCAATTCCTGCAAACCGCCTCAGGCATCAAAGGCTGCTGGCGGGGCCAGACCAGACCAGTCCCCCAACCCCCACCGGGAGTCCACCACCACCAAAGGGGGCCGCAGTGCCCGCCAAATTTGGGAGACAGAGCCCTAACAGTCTAGGGGCAGGGAAGCATTTGTGTGCAATGCAGGGGAGGGGAGCTCGGTCCCTCAAGGCAGAAAGCCTCAAACCCCACCTAGCCCGCTTTCTGACCCATTGTACAGGGGTCTAAAGTGAGGCGCCCCTAAGGGAGACTCTTCACATATTCATCGTGGCCTAAAATCTGCACTCCCGTCCCAGATCCGCCGCCTCAGGGTCCCAACGACCGTGCCCCACCCAACGGGCACTGCCCCCCACGCTGGCCCTATTCCTGGTGACAACTGCCACGTGCGGACAAGGGGGGAGCGGCCGGTCCCGGCATTGCAGAGGCAGCGCCCGGGTGCCCCAAGCCTCCGCACCGCACCGTGGCCCGGCTCGCCACAGGGTGCCCACCCCTTTACCCGGCTCGCGCTCCGGGCCGGGGCGGGGGCGGGGGCAGGCAGCGGGGTCTTTGTTCCCGCAGCCCGAGCACGGCGGCGGCGGCAAGGGGTCCGCGCCCCCCTTGCCGGCCCAGCCTGCTACCCGCGCGACAGCTGAGCCCGCCGCTCAAGAAGAGGAGACCTGGGTGGGGGGTCCCGGCCAAAGAAAGGGTCCTGTACAGAGGTCCTGACGCTGAAGGACCGAGAACGCCCCTCGGCCGAGAGAGGGGCCCTCTCTCTCCCCTGCGCCCGGGCGCTGCGGTTCCCGGCTGGGGGCGGACTTGGAGCGACTTAGCCGGGGCTCCGGCCCCCGCCGCTCGCTCACCGCAGCGTTCCAGCCCGCTCCGGCGTGCCAGCGCGCACACTCACACACACTCACCCAGACCCACACGCTCCCCGCGGAGACAGCCCGGGACCCGCAGACGCGCGCACGCACTCCCCCCAGGGCCCGCACACTCCGCACCCGCCCGGCGCGGCGTCCGATCCCGCGCCCCACCGGCCGCGCGGCGCCACCTACCTTTCCAGACAGCGGAGATGCGGGGTCCGCTCTTCGGGTAGCCTTGGGTGGCGGCGGCCGTCCAGAGCAGCAGCAGCAGCAGCAGCCGCAGCGGGAGCCGGGACCGAGCCAGCGGGCCGGGGACGCGGGTGCTCTGGGCGCCGAGGGAGGCGCATCCGGGCGGAGGCGGTGTCATCCCGCAGCCCGGGAGCGACAGCGGCGAGCAGCCTAGTCTGAGCCAGCGCCCCACCAAAAGCAGAGCTAAGGCGAGGAGGCGGAGTCAAATGCCTGACCCCACCCTCCCCCTCCCCGCCTCCCCCCCCTCGCAGCCGTTCTCGCCTCCCTGCTGGCCAAAAGGGGCGCAGTGCCCACCGCCAGGGCACCTTCGTCACCCCCTCCTCAGCAACTTCAAGGGGAGAACCCAGGCTGCCAGGGACTAGACAGACTTGTGGTCTCCTGTGATCGGTGGCAGGCCCTGTCCCCTCTGAGCCTCCTCAGATCCACTTCCCCCTACCCCATGAAAAGGTTGGCCTGGGGAGGACCTCTCCCAGGGCACAGACAAGGTAACCTCACTAATGGCCAACTAAGTGGTGTGGACCCTGAAAGCTGTGGTTCTCAAGAGGACAGGCTGGCTTGAGCAGACACAGTTCCCTCTGAGCCTGTAGGGAGGAGCAAGATGCTTTCCCCTAGGGGCAAGGTGGTAGAGGGTAGATGATCTACGGGGAACACTCAGCACCCCATCATTGCTCTGCTGTGAGAACATGGAATTTTCATCTTGGCCTGACTCCCTCCCCTCTCCCTTCTCCTCCTTTCCCCAACCAGCAGCCTTCTGGGCTGCCTCCCCCCAGCCAGCTGGTGTATGCTCAGAAAATCCAAACTCATTTCCATGTGAGTGGAGGGGGATATAATTAAGAAGGTCCCTTTCCCAAGTAGAAAGAGAAAGGAGCATCCTGCCTTCCCAAGACTCACTGTCCTGGAGGCAGGGTCAGGCCAGCTGGAGGGAGTCTCTGGCCACAAAGCTTACGGAGCTCGGCCATGTAGGCAACCCGCGGCCCTAGCTGCGGCGCCAGGCAGGATCCAGACCCAGTCCCTCTGCAGTTCTGTGAACAGTCCACGCAGCTGTGCCATTAGCTCATCGCCTTGGAGCCACATGCCTGCCCTTTGTAAAGGAGTCTCCTCTCCCTTAGGCCAGAGAGGTCCCAGCCTCTTCCACTTCTGCTTGTGCCTGAGGGAACCACGGATGGGAATTCCACTTCTCCAGTGCTTACTGAATACCCTTCTCCAGGTGGGCTGCAGTCCCCGCTGCCGTCCCTGTGCCTCAGTGTCCTGCTACATGGGCTTCTACCCTCTCCCTCAGTGAGGTCACTCTATGCTGTGCAGCCCCCTCACTCTAGCTCTGCCCACCTCCCCGTTTTCTAAGGTTTGTGCTATTACTCAGCTCCTTTTGCAAACAAGAAAACCGAGGTACAGAGAGGGAATGCGATATACGCAAGGTCACACAGCTAGTTGGAGAGGTTTGGAGTAGCAGCTCGGGCCATCTCCCTGTTGCCTCCACTCATGTTCTAGACCATAACGCTCTGATCTCCGTGCTCTGCCCGCTGTTGCTTCTGCCTGCTGTGTATGACTGGAGTCTGCAGCCAAATAATCCTCAGAAAGACCCAGACAGGGCCCAGGTTACCAGGTGCTGGGCAGAAGGGCAGGCCAGCGCGGCCGGGCTCAGCCTCCCAAGCAACAGGGCAGCAGATGGAAACCAGGGTGGGTGCCAGGGAAGTTTTTTTTCCAGGCTGGGATGGGGAGGACAGGGGTAATGCCGAAGACCTCGTGTCCCAGGGTGGGCCTCTGGCTGGGCTTCTCTATGCTCAGCTTAGCAGCTGCTGCACTCGCGGGCGCCCCCAAGCCGGCCAATCTAGGGGCAGAGGGCCAGATGGCAGCCCACTCCTGGCCGGCTACAGGCAGCCAGGGGAGGTGAGAACTAGGCCTATGATTGGGGCAACAGCTCTGTAGAAGGAGAGAGCAACTAGACTGTGGGCATAGAGGGGAGCAGCACAGGGAAAGCACAGGGCCAGGACTGGTGCATAGGGATGGACTTCCCTGCCTCAGGCAGCATAGGGAAATCCACCGAGAATGGTAAAGGTGGTGACAGGAGGCTCCCTGCCTCACTGGGGGCCTGGAGCAAGCGTGGGGACATAATCCCCACTCACAGCAAATGGTGGGAAACTGACCAGCAGAAGCAGCCACAGATGGGAATGCTCATGGGCCTGAGGGAGGTGCGTTCCTGTCCTCCCGCTTCCCATGGCTCCCCATATAGGGGGGAGAAGGCTGGGAGAAAGGAATGGTGCAGGGGCTCCTATCCAGGAGGAAAATACCTTGAAGAGGTCTTCCCTGTGGGTAGCTGAGGCACAGCCAAATCCAGAAGGCCCCTTGGGGAGTCAGAGTAATGGACACATACAGACCTGAAGTTCAGAGCCCCGAAGCAGCATTGGGACCCCGCCCCAGCCTTCCAAGCCAAATCTTTCACAGCCCTACTCAGAGCATTCCTGCTCTCTCGAAGCTTTCTCTGTCCTCCTCCTCAGCTCCTCCTGATTCCACAGCTACGCTTGGTCAAAGGAGTGACCCACCCCTCAGAAGAGGGCAGTCGTAGGCACAAGGAGCCCAAGCGCCTAACATCCCACCATGCTGTGAGGCCTCAGAACTTGGTGACCACCCAGACCTGCTGTCGGCTCACTGCAGCAGCCCTTACTGTCCCCCCACCCAACACCACTAGCACCCATGGCGGGGGGGAGGCAGCAGAGACTGGGGAAGCCTGGAGAACAGTGAAGCAGATGGGGTGGGGAACACTGAGAGGGCACAGGCTCTGTCTACTCAGGGAAGCTGCTACTCAGCCCCGGTCGGAGGGACCACGGGAAAGCACACCCAGTCAGACAGGTAATGTGATGTTTCAAGAGAAGCTTAAAATTAAATTTTTACTGAAACGCCCAGTTTTGAAACATTGGCAGAAACCTCAAAAGTAAAATGTTTATGGACATGTACAGCATGTCTGGAAATTCCAACTTACTATGTGCTCACTATCTGGCAGGCCTGTGACTATCTCACAAGCACAGGCTAGACACCACAGCCTTAGCTTCCCCTGGACCTGCCCAGCCTAACCCTCTGAAGACCACATCAGGGCTTAGGGCTGGACCATGTGAGATGTACACAGGAAACCCTTCTTGGCTTGTGCGGGCCCTGGTCCCACAGCTCACCTTTCCCTTCTTGCTCTGCCTGGCCCCTAAGACTCTGCCCAGATGTGCTGGCCCCTCCCCACCTATCGAAGCCTGACTCCTCCTTTCAGGCCCACTCAGAGTCACAACCGCCACCTCCTACCCCGGAGGGTCAGCACTTCCCAGCAGGATCCCATTCCTGCATCTCTTTCTCTATCCTAGCTATTCTAGATGCATTTTTATTCGTTTGGCTCTACCCTAAATTGCTAAGATTGGGGTCTGGCCTGCTAAGTGGGGATTAAAGCAAAAACCCACAGGGGGATAGGCAGTGATGGCCAGGCGATTGGCAAGTAAGAGCTAGACCTTTTCTTCTTCCATCGGGGCACTCAGCTCACCTAAAACATATCAGGTCCTGCCATGGCTTCCGGGGGGGAACCCAGAGTCCTAGCCCCAAAACTCTGCCCACTGGGCACTGGGCCTGGGGTGGGAGTGCCACCTGGTGGCCACTTTGGAACAGAGCGAGTCAGCCCAAACTGCGGCTACAGATAGTCCCAAGCCTTCCTGGAGACAAACTCCACCTCCCTCTGCCCCACCATAACCCCACTGTCACCCCCATCTCTGAGCCTCTATTCTCAGTGCCCAAGGCCTGTGGTAGAGTGGGATCTCGTGGGAGTCATGTGGCGCCCATCCAGACCAACAAAGTCTCCTGACTGGAAGTGGCTGGGAGGTCAGAGAACAAATCCCAGCATGGCCACTGACCCAAGTCAGGCAAGGCCTTGCCCCAGGCTGAGCCTCTGCTCCTGTTTACGGAAGGAGAGACAGCAGCTATGCTTCTTCTGGTTGATCTAGGCCACAGACCGGCAATGCTCTCTCATCCTACTTTCTGCATGTCCTTCTTGTTTGTAGGTTGAAATACACATGCTTTTAAAACTAGCTCTGTAGGACAGGTGTCCCAGGACCCTCCCAGCTCTGATGTGATGTCCAAGCCCGCCGTTGCCACCTGAACGAAGAAACACTTGCAGACGTGTGATCTCCCACAAACCATGCCCAGTCTTCCACAGATACAGTGGTCTAAGAATCCCAATTCTTGACATTTGGTTTAGTCTGGGAGCCTCTCATGTACCCCCAGTGACCATGAGCTCACCTCCAAGGCAGGCTGGCCCACCTTACTTAGCTCTGATTCAGCCGTCTCCCCCAGGGGAAGACTCCTGCCCAGTGGTCCTAAATCTGTCCTCCAAGGCCACACGGACCACGTCTAATCCCTCTCCCTGGGACAGAGCCAGGGGATTTCAATAGGGGATTTCAACACGGAAGTCATGCCCTTCTAAATCTATTCTTTTTTCAGGGTAAATAACCTCAGTACCAATTCAGTCCTCTCATGGGGTTTTGAGGGTTTTTTGTCATCCTGGCTGACTCCTAGGACATCGGCAGTCATTTAACAAATGCCTACAGAGAAGCTCTTAGGTGCTGGGGAGCTGGGTTTGTGCCCACCTCCTTCAAAAATAGGGTGGCAAATCAGAACACAACATTCAGGGAAAAGGCTGAGAAGCAAAGTGTTGGAAGATTGACTTCCCTCTTAACCAGCCCCCCAAAGGCACTGCCTTATTGGGCTGAGTGCTAAATGCTACTGATCTTAGCCCAGGGTCATCCTTGGGCCAATTCCCACCCACCACAAGTGGCTTTCTGGAACACTGGTTGAAAAAGATGGTGAGTCTGAATCTGGGCCTAGGAGGGGGAAAAATGAAACCCCATTATCTTACATAAAAGCGATTGGTTTTCTAGTCCCCACCACAGGACCTTCGACTGTGCCTACTCCTGTCCCTCCTTTTTTTTTTTTTTTTTTTTTAAGATTTTTCTTTATTTGACAGAGAGAGATACTCAGTGAGAGAGGAAACACAAGCAGGGGAAATAGGAGAGGGAGAAGCAGGCTCCCCACTGAGCAGGGAGCCCGATGCAGGGTTGGATACCAGATGACCCAAGCCGAAGGCAGACACTTAATGACTGAGTCACCCAGGTGCCCCTATCCTGTCCCTCTTATCAGGGTTGCCTCGTCAGGACGCTGACTCCATCAGTCATCTAGAACATTTGCCAGCCCAGCTCTGAGAGCCCTGCCAGCTCTGATTCGCACATTGTCAATCTCCACTCCAATCTTAGCAATTTAGGTAGGAAGGGAAGATGTCAAGCAGGACACAAGGGAGCTCCAAGAGGTTAGGCTGTCTGTGGAGAAGACCCAACCCTCAGCCAGTCTCATTTAGAAGACTGAATCCCTTCTAAGAAGCAAGCTGCCACTTCCTGAAGGGATGAGTGCTGAGCAGGCCCCACAGTGCCTCCCGTGGGCTTCCAGGCCTGGCACTCAGGCAGGAGGCCCTAGGATATGGACCGTTGGAATCATGCCCATCCAGTCCCACCCCAGTCCTAGAAAGGTTAGTCTCCCAGCACACCCACAGCCCATGACCACAGGAAGCACTCATGTGTAAAAAGGGTATCTACCTCTCAGGGTCATCATGAGGTTCAGCTGAGATGGCATCTGTGCGTGCCTAGCTCTGGGACTGGCACAGAGAGGGGGCTTGATAGATGAGTACTAGTGTTCCGCATCACTGTCAGCTGCTTTGCCAGGGTACAGGAGGGGAGTGCCTAGATCTCTGCACGAGGCATTTCAAGCATACAGGAAGCTGAATTCTGTCAGCAGCAACTGTAGGGCGTGAAGGAGCCAGACAGGGCTGGGCCCAGGGAAACCAGGGGCACGGCCAGGCCGACCTAACCCCCACCCAGGCCCAGAGGGGGCTTGGAGAGGCTGGGTAAGCACACGGGGGCCCGGAGGTTGGAGAAGATTTAACGCCCTGACTTTCTCAGCAAACATGCGATGCCATGGCCTGTGGCAGAGGTGACAAGAGGCCAGCACAGGGTAGGGCTCTGAGAGCTTGGTCTGGGGCCCAGGCCAGATGGGGCCCATGTGCCCAGCAAGCTGTGCCAGCCCAGCCCATGCCAGCCCAGCCAAATTTGAGTTATATCAGGAGAAGGGATCTGTTCAGAAAACTCACCCATCTTTGCATATTTACATATTCTATTTTGGGGTCTCTTCCTTTTTTTTTTCTACCCTTAGCTTCCTAGAAAAGTTCTCGTGAGCAATTCCAACTTCACCTCTGCTGAACTGCAAAAGCTCACTCTCAGTCTCATCTCCCCTCCAACTGCTAACCATCTTCCCTCCAGCTACTCTGTCACAGGCGAGGTTCCCCCAGAGCTCTCCAACTTCCCTGCCTCTGCTGCCCCCACCTATTAGGGCCTCGACTCCTACCACTGGGCTCTGGGTCCATGACAACATCTCTGCAAGGTTGCTGTGGCTCAAGTTGGCAAGTCCAAGGTTACAAGCCCCAGTTACCAGATCTCTCCATGACTGCTCACAGCACCTGACCAAGCCCTCTTTGTCCAGTTCCTTCCAATCTGGCAGCTATGACAACTCCTGGTCTTGCATTCCCAGAAGTGGCAGACACCCCCCTTCCATGTTCCCTGGCCACCATTCACCACCCCTATACGGTCTAACTCCTTAGTGGGGATCCCTTTCCTGCTAGCTATCCCTGAAGAGGTGAATTCCCTTGTCACGTGACACAGTCCCAGTCTTCAACTTAAGACTTCCTGATCATTATTATCTCCAGCCTCAGAACCATCCAACTGTTTGTTCTACAAGACATCCCCACCTGGCTGCCCCATGGCACTGTGAGCCCAACATGTCCCTAACTGGACCTGCATTCCCAATCCCACACCCCACCCCTTATTTGCTGTCCCATCTACCCACGCCAACCCTGCAGTCCCTTCCCTCTCCCCCTCGTCCCCACAGCTAGCCTGTCTTTCACATCTCCCTTCCCTCCCCGCCACCCAGCCCCCCTGCTGTGGTTCTTCTCGAGGCCCCCACTTGAGTCCCATCTGCAGGCAGCAAGCCTCCTAGCTGGTCTCCTACTGCCAATCTCACTTCCCACAAATCCAGCCTCCACGCAGCTGTCAGGTTAACTCACAAGAATCTGGCTCCCCCACTGCCCTGCCTAAAGCCATCCAAGGAGCTCTCTGGTGTCAGGAGAAAGCCCAAGCTCCTCAGCCTGGTCAGACCCTGCAGCACCTCCCCCACACAAACACACACACATACAAATACACACACACACACATACTCACTCACCAGCCAGGGGCAGCAGTGGGAGGTACACCAGCTTTGGAATAAGACAGACCTGAGTTCCCAAGGCCGACCTGTCCAATGCCTAATTGAGACTGTGGACAGATGACCTCACTTCTTGACCCCGGTATCCTCACCTGATAGCTGGGGGTAATTAAGTATGTTCCCCTTTCCCAAGATGCCGTATGAACGATGATTCCTCACTGCTAATTGGCTCTCCACCTGCCCTCCCCTCACACCGCCACACTGCCCGGTGAGCCCATGGTCAGTGCTAAGTGGATCACAGCTTCCTCACTGGCCTCCCTCCTGCAAGTCTGCCCTACTCCCCACCTGTTCACACACAGCTGCCAGTGACCTCTCTAAAATGCAAAGCTCACTCTACCCTGATTCGAAATCTCCCGAGATGCCCCAGTATCCTTCAGAGAAGTCCAAACTCCCTATGACGTGGCTTACAAAATGACCCAGCCTCGGCCTGCCTCAAAATCCACCGCCACACAGGGCCATAGGACCCCTGTTCTTCCCGCTCCCAGCCCACTCAAAACATACTCCCTGCCCAGTTCCTCCTCCCCCTCAGCTCTAGGTCAGGCACCGCTCTCTCCAAGCAGCTCTCCCTCACACACACATCCCCACCCTAACACATACCCCCACCCCAACCCAAGTGAGCTCCCCTTCCTAGGAGCCCCAAGCCCAGGAGACCTGCCCTCACCGGCTTTCCTCAGGCCTTAGTATAAACATCTGTTTTTCTGTCTTCCCAATGACGTGACTCTGTGACAGCAAGGACCCTGTCAGGTTTACCTGGCACAGAGCAGAGGCTGGATAAATGTTTGTTGAAAGCGTGGAGGAACAATGATGAGGAAGGAGGCCTTGGCCCACGGAAAGCCCCAGACTCCATTGCGGCACTTATCAGACTCAACATATATTATTTAAAATGTGGCCAAAGGAAGCAAAGCCAACTTGCCAAGACGCTGGAGGAAAGAGCTGACAAAGAAGGGAAAGGGAAATCGTGGAAATGGTTCAATTCTGGGAAGCCCTACAACTGGTATTTCGGGGTCAGTTCCAGGGACAGAACTGAGTTACCCAAATGTCTCACAGCATAAAGGGGTGGGGGAGCTCCAGCACCTCTGAAGGCAGTCCCCAGGGGCAGAGTATGACTTGCCACAGAATGAAACTAGCTCTAGGCAGGCAGTAGCGTTGGGAGGGGTAGGGCTGTGTCAGGCCCATTTGACCAAGTGGTCCCACAAGGATGGAAATGGCCTTTGTTTCCACCACAAACGAGCCAGGGACACCGCATGCAAAGACAGAGCTTTGTTCCCAAGCACAAGGAGGCAGCTGGGCTCCAACCAGACCACTGAGGCACAAAGAGGCCCGGCACCAAGAAACCGGGTGAGTTCCAAGACTTTCCAGCCAATGTGAACACTTCTCAATGTTAATTCTAGAACAGAGAGGGGAAGGCTGCAAGACTTTACATTTTCTGGAGGAGGGAAAGAACAATGAGCTATTGAGGCCACATCTGGAACCATGGGTCCCCCCTGAATACCTCCTTTAAGAGCATCACTGATAAATCGGAAAGGATGCAGAGAGAACAGGACGCGCCAATACCAGCACAAGCCAAAGGGCCAAGTGACTTGCCATTTGTCTCCCTCACCAGAGCCCCACTAGCAGACCAGAGGGAGCGCAGGTTTGTCTGTGGGGACTAAAGGCCAAACACTCTGGGAACCAAAGGACAGAAGAGACAATCTTGGAGCAGGGACACCTCTCGTCCCAGGAAGTGACAAGCACGAGCTGAATGACCATGACTACGGATGCTGCGGACAGAATGTCTGCCAAAGGCCCAGGGCAGGAGCAGACCCCTGCGCTCCTTTCCACTGAAACACCATCTGAGGGGAAGGATGTGACAAAGTATTCGAAGCACACGAAACCCACTCGCTCAACTTGGACGTGTCTGCGATGTGGTAGGGAACACTGTGCCAAGGGAAACGAGAGCTCAGGCAGATGGAGCGGCAGCTTGGGGGTTGGTGCCCTCTCTTCAAGATGAAAGCTGAGCCCTGTTGTGTTGGTGTTGTTGTTTAGTATTGTTATTTAACTGCTCTTGTATTTATGCCTTCAGGACAGAGAAGAGGGCCCTGCCTTCTGGCACGGCTCTGAGGCCTGCAGTCTGGCTCTGGAGTCATTACAGCATCAGTGGCAAAGACTGCCTGAGGAGATGAGGCCAGGGGAGGGAGGTAGAATCTTCTGGAAGCATGTGGGAAGGAAGCTGCTCTACCTGCTCCCAGTAAAAGTAGCCCTGGCTACTCCCCAGCCTGGGGTCATGTCAGAAGCACACAGCAGCCGCCCTGGACACTGGGTGGCAGCCTTGCTCCAGCCTGAGGCATGTCGTGAGGATGCCACACCCCAAAGTACCAAAGGGTCTGGGGCTAGCATGGGAAACTTCTCCCTGAACAGTCTGGACATCACACAACATCCCATGACTACACATTTTCCACCCAAGGCTCAGAATCAGGGCCGAGCCACACACCAAGACCCACACGCCCTGCCTGCCCCCCTGTCCCCACCAGCTCAAGTCAGCCAGACAGGCCACGCAATGGACAAGGCAGAAGATCAACCATCAGATGTATTGGGGAGAGGAGAAATGAGGCACCTTCGGGGTGTCTCCCGGGGGCAGCCACCTTGGCAGTTTGCTGGGGGGTGAGAAGGAACAGGAGTTCATGGGGCTCCGCCGGCGAAGATGAGCTCCAGGGCCGCCTGGATGTCGCCGCCCGTGGCCTGCAGGGCCCGTAGGCTCAGCTCGTCGTCCTGGATGCCCATGTCACGTAGCTGCTGCAGCTGAGGCTGCCACTGGCTCTGCAGAAAGAAAGAAGCAGGCAGGAGCCGTTAGCTGCGCTCCTCTGGTCTGCCCTCGAGGCGGGAGTCGGGAGAAGAAGGTGGGTTCCCACGGCTTTCAACAGAGGGGCGGGAGGGTTCAGAGAACGAACGAGCAATTTTTCCCAATTAAAAAAAAAGGAAAATGCCACCGTAAAGATCAAGAGAAGGCGCAGATTACTCATAGTCTAAATTTCAAAAAATTAAACAACTTTCTCCTGCTCTATGTATAGACCAACAGACACATACACATGGAATGGGGGGGGGGCGTACATTTTAAAATTAGTTTTATTTCTGAGCACAACACAGGGTGAAAAGTCTCACTCTATCCACTCCCATTCCCACCCCAGAGAACCTATTTTGCTTTAAGAAAATATAAATATGTATTCTTAAATCCTTTTGAGACCCTTGTTCTACATTCAGCAACCCCTCCCACTTTTTTCCAATGTAATTAATGCATCCCAGTGATCTCTCTATGCCACTAAGTAAAGACCTTTTCACTTCTTTTTCTTTTTTTTTCACTTTTTTTTTCTTTTCTTTTCTGCGTAACAGTATTTATTGTTTTTGCACCACACCCAGTGCTCCATGCAATACGTGCCCTCCTTAATACCCATCACCTGGCTCCCCTAACCTCCTACCCCTCTGCCCCTTCAAAACCGTCAGGTTGTTTTTGAGAGTCCATAGTCTCTCATGTTTCACCTTAATTTTTTTTTCTTAAGATTTTTATTTGAGAGAGCACACGAACGCACACATAGGAGTGGGGAAAAGGGCAGGCAGAGGGAGAAGCAGACTCCTGGCTGAGCCAGGAGCCCGACTTGGGGCTCAATCCCAGGATCCTGGGACCATGACCTGAGCTGAAGGCAGATGCTTAACCGACGGAGCCACCCAGGCGCCCCTAAGTAAAGATTTTTTTAATAATTATACAATATTCCAACTCGTGGACATCCTGAAATGTATCATAACCAAGCTACTTCCAACCTTCTGCCATCACAAACAATGCCACAGTGACCGCCTCTGTACAAATGTCACTTTCTACGTACACATTACCTCCGTCTCCAGGATAAATTCCAAGAAATGGGGCTGTAAGGAATCACACGCTTTTAAGGCCAACAGTATTTCCTTTCCACGAAGAGTCTGCTACTGCCCTTTGCCCCTTTTTCTATGGAATTCTTAATCCCAAATTACTAGAATTCTCCATACCAGGGAATTTTTGCCCTTTGTCTGATACATGTTAAATGTTTTTTTCCCAGTTTGTTTGGCTTCAGTCTTTGCTTGTTTTTTGTTCGTTGGTTTGGTTGGTTGGTTGGTTTGGTTTGCAATGCAGAAATCCTCACTTTTACAAACTCAAAATGTATTACTCTTCATGTAACGGCTCCTGGATTTTGACTCTCAGCTACAAAAGGTCTCTTCTACTATAAAGGTTTAAAGAAATTAACCCACATTTTCTTTTAGTACTTTCAAAGCTTAATAATATCTCTACCTCATGAAGGAGAAAGTGCAAGACTTAGGGAAGACAATGTGCTCACCTGTGGGAAAGAGAAGGCAGTGGGGATGACACAAAAATTCAGAGAGGCGAGCACGCAAGGGTGAGGTGTGGAGAGCTTTTCAAAAACCACACAAACCAACTCGGCCTCATTTACGGCCCAGGCGGAGCCAGTGAAAGCTCCTGCGCTGGACAGCAGAGTAAAGGGGCATCTAGCTGGGCAAGACATAGGAACAGAAAGGACAAGCTGTCCACAGGCCTGCTCCTGTTCCCCCTCACTGTCCACCAGGGCCACGTGGTTCAGAGAAAACCACAGGAGCTGGAACCCTGTCTTTCCCACTGGACGGCTTCACGAACCTGGACAAGTCCCAGAAATGACACTCACCCCCAGGCTCAAGTGAGGAGCAAAGGAAACAGAATGCAACAGACAGCTCACACACGCAGACATGCAAGCAAACAATGGTGCCTAGGGCCTTCCACTTAGCTGCGAGGGTGGCCCACCCAGGAAGCAGAGCAGTGATGGTATCTTTCCTCGTTGAAAACCTTCCATGGCTCCCTGGTGATTGCAGAATCCAGTCTGGTCTCCTTACCCAGGAACTCCAGACCTTCATGCTCAGGCTCCTGCTCCCTTTTCACTGGATCCATCTCAGGATCTTTTCCACAAAGACATTGCCCTCTAGTCCACAAGCTTGGGTATGCCACGTGTACCTCCACAAGTGGCTGCCTCTGCCTAGATACCGTCCTCCCACCTAAATACCTCCTTCTCCACCTGGCTAACCTCTAACCAACTCGCTGACGATCACCTCTCCTGGTTCCCCTCCATGGCAGGGATGATGATGGCTTGTCTCTGCCCCAGGAGCTGGACCCAGGTCTGGAATATATGTACTCAACACTCAGTCAGTGCTCATGGAATGAATGAACGACTCCTTGACTCAAACTGCCCTAATTATCCAAGCCGCACAGTCATGGAGGCAGGCCACAGTCACAGGGTCTTGGGAGCAGAACCATAGGGGGACGCCTGGGTGGCTCAGTTGGTTAAGCGGCTGCCTTCGGCTCAGGTCATGATCCCAGCGTCCTGGGATCGAGTCCCATATCGGGCTCCTTGCTCGGCAGGGAGCCTGCTTCTCCCTCTGCCTTTGCCTGCCACGCTGTCTGCCTGTGCTCGCTCTCTCTCTCTCTCTCTCTCTCTGACAAATAAATAAATTTAAAAAAAAAAAAAAAAAAAAGAACCATAGGGACAACTACCCTTGCTGGGAATACCCTCTCCTGTCACACTGCCATGCCCCAGCTGTTTCTGGAGTGAAGAAAGCCCTCAGGAGAGCAGAAAGAAGCTGACTACCCAAAGTACCTAAGAAGCTGCCAGTAACCAGAACACCAGGAGGAGGGAAAACTGACCTGAAGGCTGGGTTGCCCTGAGGCCTGAAGGGCATGCTGTAGGGCTTGGCTGAAGAGATCGTTGGTGATGGGCGTCCCTGACTGGACCCCAGAAGACATTGGCGAGGTCCCCGAGGAATGCCCCTAGAGACAAAGCAGCGGTCAGTGCCACCCTCAGAGCCACCTGAGTTTTCCAGCACATACCAGCTGCTGTCCCAGCACCCCACTGTGGGGCCCTCGGGGACCCAACTACTGCCTCCCAACAGAGACTTGCATGAGACAACCACACAGGGTACCTAAAAGCTCCAGGAAAGATTCCATCCTCTTTTGCTCCAGGGAAATGGAATCAAGCCCCTGACCTAGCCTAGGGCCCCAGCACTAGGAGAGACGCTCTTAGCAGCTACAGCGACCATTACCAGGAACGCTTAGGCCACACGGCTGAGCCCTGTCAGGGATGAAGAAGGGCACGTTACGTGAGCTATGAAGGGAGGGATTCTGGACTGTACTGAACCCTGGAGGCTAAGCCTTAAGGCCTAGCGGTGAGGAGGAGGTCGAAAGAGCTGCCCTGAGAACCCCACCACAGCTCCAGGCACACTTCAGCTCAAACCAGGTGGAGTACCGAGGCCAGTACCGCTAGGGCGCTTCTCCCCTGGGGGCCGGCCTCCCTCTTTAGGCCCTCTCTCTGTACCTGGGTGCCAGGAGTCGGTGTGTGAGAGCTGCTCTCCGGAGTGCTGGCCAGGGCTAGGGCGGTGGCCAGCTCGCTCTGGGTGATGGGCCGGGGGCCGGCAGCTCCACTGTACCCCAAGGAGGCTGGGCGCGAGCTGGGTGTGCTGCTAGAGGGCGTGGACCTGGAGCTCTGGAAAAGGGAGGCAACCGGGGAAGTGGCACTGTGACAGTCCCACATGGGCCCCGCCCCCGCTACAGGACCTGCCAGAACGGCTGCCAGGCTCAGAAGGGAAGAGTAGGCCACAGATTGGCCACCAAAGGGGTTAAGACCACATCCCAGCTTGGGTGTGCCAAGTCCCAGGGAGAGGCACGTCTCGGGCACCCTCTCAAGTGGCAAGCAACCAGGCCACTTACTGGGTGAAAGTCGTCCTCATCATCAGAGAGCCCTTCGAACAGGAAGCCACCTGGAGGAGGGAGAACAGATTTGGGGAGGAAGAACAGAAAGGCACAGGCGTAGCTCCAGAATCAGATACTCTCCAAATTCACATTTTTGTCTCTCCCCTTGGAAAATTACAGGACAGATGCACTCCCTGACTCAAACCGAGAGTTCCCAAAGAACGCCCTCTGCCAGGGCTATACATAGCTGCTGAGTAAAGCAAATCCCTGGGCCACCGTGGGCTCCCCAGGGGGCCGACGTTACACCACCCTGGGGCCTACCGGGCATGTCCCGATATGAGCTGGAGGGTGCGCTCCGAGAAGAGGAGTCGGCTCCCGGCAGCGGGGTGCTGCCAGCCACCGAGTGCAGGACCAGAACGATGGCATTGACCAGGGCTGGGTGAGCAGGCACCAACCTGGGACAGAGGCAGAAAGTAAGAGGGTGACTGGGAAGGACCGAGTACCCTCAGCATGACAGAAGTTCTGGGTGCCCTCCAGACAATCGCACTGCCCGTACCCGCCTTTCAATTCCTCAGCACCTCCCAACGGCTGCCTCTGTCCTCCTGCTGCTCTGTCCCCAGCAACAGCAGCAGGCTCTGAGCTCTGAGGATCCCCTGCCGATGCTCCACCTGCCCTCCAGCAAGGCATGATGGGACGTGCACAGCCTAGGAGGCTCAGGGGCCCTTCTCCAGTCTCAACTCCACAGCGACTTTCTTCCAGGAAATCTCTGGGAGGTCCCTTCTCTTCCTGGGGTGGGGCTACTTCCTTCACGTGCAGAATAAGGGATAGGACCTTTACTGTATCCCTTCCAAATTGCTCTAGAATTTTACGGATCAATGCACCTGCTTCCTTCCCCATCCTGAAGTATTTCCAAGGCTCTCCAATGTCTACAGAGAGAGAGCTGAACTGAACCAGACCCACAAAGCCACTGGCCTCAGAACCCTGCTTTGTCTCCACATCTCCATGTGTCCCTGCCCTTGGACCTTGTCGGTCTACTGGTAGCCCCTGCTCTTTCTCACCTACCTGACATACTTCACAGGTGAACTCAGGGATAGACAGGATCGGGCTCTAAGAGCAGAACCCAGGGCAACAATGAGGTTTCTGAGCCAACCATCTGGGGAGGGATAGGGGACCCTTTAAAAAAAGATGGGTATACTTACGTATCAAGCATGCTGGGATCAGCGAAGACAGAGAAGAGGTCCTTGTCCTGGAGAACGCCTGACGGAGAACAGGCCTCACCTCAGAGACTGGGAATCCAGCCAGATCCAGGAGGGCAAAGAGGCTATAGGCCTCAAAACAACCGGCTCAATGGGGACACAGGATCACAAAGCAGCTCCCACGAAAAGGTTGGGGAACAAAGTTCCAAGAAGCACAAGTCAAGTGTTCTCCATCTTGTGCCCCTCTCCTGGCCTCCCCCTGCACTTAGGTCACATGCCTCAGATTAACATGCCAGCCTCTCCTCCCCATATGTCTGGGTTCTTCCCTAAGCCACCAATATGTGCAGGAAGTCTTTCCTGCCGGGGGCTAACTGCTGCCCCCCATTTGGCATCCTCATGTCTCTATTTGGCATCCTCATGTCTCTCTCTTTTTTTTTTTAGATTTATTTATTTATTTGACAGACAGAGATCACAAGTAGGCAGAAAGGCAGGCGGGAAGCAAGCTCCCCGCTGAGCAGAGAGCCTGAAGCAGGGCTCGATTCCAGGACCCTGGGATCATGACTTGAGCCAAAGGCAGAGGCTTTAACCCACTGAGCTACCCAGGTGCCCCCTCATGTCTCAATTCTTTTTTTTTTTTTAAAGATTTTTATTTATTTATTTGACAGAAAGAGATCACAAGTAGGCAGAGAAGCAGGCGGGGGTGGGGCGGGGGAGAAGCAGGCTCCCCGCCGAGCAGAGAGCCCATGTGGGGATCTGGGGATCCTGGGATCCCCCATGATCCTGGGATCATGACCTCAGCCAAAGGCAGCAGTCCAACCCACTGAGCCACCCAGACGCCCTCATGTCTCATTTCTGATGTTAGATAGGCCATGACTTCTCAATGGCACTGACCACTCTTGGAGGGCTAGGTATAAGGGACGCGTCTTGGTCTCCCCACTCTCCCCAACAAGACCAGTGATTCTGGATAAGATGGGAATTGCCTTCCCCTGGTTTCTCCTTTTCCAACAGCTCCTATTTCTTCCAGCACTTACCGAGAGCAATAGGGTCACTGCTGAGGCCCGGCGTGGCCACAATGATCTGATCCAGAGACTCCTTATTGCCAAGCATCTTGAAGACCTGCAGGAGAAATGGGGAGGCTGGGCACTCTACTGGCCCAATCCACTCAGCAAACACCCACACGCCGCTGAAGGGCTTCCTCCCTCTACAAGCTTGTGCCCACACACCACCTCAGTGGAACAGTAGCCCCAGGAAACTGACGAACCTCTTTTTGCTCTAACATTGTGGCTTACTGGAGGGTAAACAAAAAAAAAAAAAAAAAAAGGCAAGATCAAAGTAAACCTTCAATTTCTATTCCTTTCCCTCATCTGCAGTTCTAATGTTTCCAAAATAAAAGCTCTCTTTGTAAAGCCTGTAGCAAACGTTCCTCTAGGTCCCAAAAGCCCTTTTCAATCTCTATAAAATTATCATTTTGTATGCATACATATGGGGAAGTTCGCAGCTCTATTAATTTGGCTTATCCATTCCCCTACAGAGACACATCAGCGTATCTGCCCAGTGAGGAAATCCAAGTAAGGCACGGTGGGCAGGCGACTCAGCAGCAAGTCCCAGAACAAGGTCCGGCAGAAACAGCATGTGGATCCACTGGCTAAAACTATATTCATTCCATGAAGCTGCTATCAGGAGAGGCGGGATCATTATCATTAGAGGGAATCAACAATACCTAGCTGAGAGAGCCCCTTTGGGGGATGAGAGGGCTCTACTGCGACCCACAGGCATGACAAAAACTCCCCAAGAACTCTCAGTAGCCATGGCGATGGGCTGCCAACTCCCACTCTACACCCCTCACCCACTATTCCGGGAAGAGGCTCCCGGCACCAGGCCTGGGCTCGCACTCACCGCCTCCCTGTAGGAAGAGCTGCTGTGTAGGGCGGTATGCAGCACCCGGAACTCCCTCAGGGCAGCCACTTTGTCCACAGGTTCTGGGGATGAGACACTCAGTTACCCACAACCCAGCCTGGCCCCGCGACAGAGGCACAGCAGCATTTCTGTGCTTTCCCCAGCACCCCGCCAAGTGGACAAGGGCCCCCATGCAGAAACACCACTGGAGCCCCAGAGGTGAAAACCACACTCTTCTTTTAAGCATCTCCGGCACATAAAACGAAGAGCTTCCAATTTCCGGTAAAGGTGACTCTTGCCACACAGAAGAGACAGCTCTGATCGGTCTCCCACTGTGGGAATTCTAGACTTCTGACATTTGCAAGGGGGAAGGTATGATCAACTCAGCAGACTTTTTATACAGTGGTTTAAAATAAGTACTGAAAGCCATCTGAACAATATGGAGCGAAGCTGACACAGTATGGTAAGGGAGAGAAATAGAACACAAAGTTGTACATATGTTTTCTAGTAAAACTGCGTAAAATGTGTCCGTGTACACGTGGTCCCAGGGTAGAAGGGGACAGAGGGAAGAACAGGACTTAGGTAGGGTGGCACGATCAAGACCGATTGTTTCCTCTTTGGTATCTTCTTCCAGGCTTCTGTAACATTATTCTGGATTTGAAAAAGTATATATAAGAAGGACCGAGCAAACACACTGTGCTCCTAGGGTTCTTGACAACCTTGCATTATACACCCCACAGCAAGTGCTTCACTGAGACTCAAAGCTCCCTTCTGACCTTTGGACACTATGATTCAGTCCCATACATGGGAAAGTTTAGCAGTTGTCTTAGTTTTCCTTGGTTACTTTACTATTGAGGACATCAGCCCACTTCATAGGAGAGGAAATCTGGATAAAAGGAGAGGGAGAAGGTAGGAAGTCCACACCGGGTCACACTTTTAGTGTGGTTCTCCTCACCTAGGACAGCTACTTGTGATCATATACACTGTGTACTGCCCAACTCCAGGGCCATCAGTCCCAAAGCAGGGGGAATAGCACCTGGGGTCTGGGGCAGCAATCATGTCCTTCCCTCTACTTCTAATCAGAGGTACCTTTCAACAAAGATTCATCTTAAGTGAATTACCCAATTTATTCATTCAACAAATATGAAGTAAGCCATTTACTCCAGGCCTGGTTTGGGGAAAGGCAGACAAAGGCATGAAAATAAGACTCCCTACCACAGCAAGGAGCTCTTGGGACAGGAAAAGCAGCGAGACTAGTTCAAAGCCACAAACACACAAGGACAGAGTAACAGGCCGAGCGCTCCGCAGAGATGCAGGCCCCAGTCAGGGCATGAGGAGCAGGAAGCAGACAGCCGTCACGGAGAGGGCGGGCTAGGACACAGAGCCGTCTCCCAGGGGAGACCATCTTAGAGGGTGCTCAAGGCCAAGCAGATGTTTACTAGGAGGAGAAAGTCCTAAGCTTAAGTGAGAACATGTGCAAAGTCACAGAAGCCTAGAACAATGAAGGGCTTTGACAGAGCAGCAAGTTGGTTTTTGTGGCTGGAGCTCAGGGTACACGTCGTCACTGCTGGAACAGCAGGCTGAGTGAGATCCTGAAGAGACTGGTAACCTGCCACAGAGAACTGTCAAAGGGATCCAGGTGGGAAGGAAGGGACTGAAAGGTTCTCCTCCTACAGGCGCTAATCGAGTGGGAGATCAAGAAATGTGCTTCCTTTTGTAAGAGCACTCAAGGATAAAGTATCCAAAATACCATCATGATACATTTCTTTTCAGATCTGAGTTTATTTTCACTCACAATAAAATGTGATTTTGTTTCAAAAATAAATCTCTAGGCCAAAGGGAGGAGGAAGAGGACTCTTAATAGCTTAAGCCCGCCATCAGCGAAGATTTATGGTTGTCTCCACAACATCCCTGAGCTAATCTCAGTCTCACTCTTTGGAAGTGGGAAACAGCCAGCCCAATGGAAAGAACGTGGGTTCTGGAGCCAGGAAAACCCGATTCATATCCCAACTCTTGCACTCACTTTCTAAGTAGGTGACCTTGAATAAACACCTTTTCTTTTTTCTTTTAAAGATTTTATTTATTTGAGAGAGAGAGAGAGAGAGAGAGAGACCACGCACACGTGCCCGCATGTACATGCCTGCAAGCAGGGGGAGGGGCACACGTGCATGCCTGCAAGCAGGGGGAGGGGCAGAGGGAGAAGCAGGCTCCCAGCTGAGCAGGGGTTGGATGCAGGACTTGATCCCAGGACCCTGAGATCACGACCTGAGCTGAAGGCAGACGGTTAACCAACTGAGCTACCCAGGTGCCCCAATAAATACTTTTTCTAATGCTCCTTTTCTTCATCTATAAAATGCTAATGCAGTCATCTGGCTGGCAGGTCTAATGATGAAAAGGGGTATCAAAGAGAAACAATCTGGCTCAAAGGAGCAACATATGTTACTTTCCTTCTGGCAGTGTCCTCCAGCCGAAGACCAGAGGGACACACTTGGGGTGGACCACACTGGGGTTACAGCTCTGTACAGAGAGGAGGGTGCACACCATGGGAAGTGTGGACACCGCAATCAGATGACATCAGAGAAGACTGATAGGATTTGGGCTTTGGCTGTGATGTGGGGGGACGTTTAAAGAAGCATGGTTTTGCTCTGGGTTGAAGGTTGTCAGGAAGTAGGGAGGATTTTATGACTGGGTATCTTAACAATTCTTACCTAGAAGGAAGGAAAACTAGAACAAGGCCAAAGCTGTAACCAGTAAAAATGAAACAGTCACTCATGACAGCCGGACACAGGGATATGTGGTCATTTTTGTGATGTGGACCATGTTCAGAGCTTTGTCTCTATTCAGAAATGAGAGGGATCTTATTGTTGCCTTGATCCATTACTTTCTCAGAGTGAGTGGCCTTATAGATGCTGGTGATCTGTTTCAAGGCCTAGTCTTTTTGGGGTGCTTGGGTGGCTCAGTGGGTTAAGCCTCTGCCTTCGGCTCAGGTCATGATCCCAGGGTCCTGGGATCGAGCCCTGCATCGGGCTCTCTGATCATGGGAGAGCCTGCTTCCTCCTCTCTCTCTGCCTGCCTCTCTGCCTACTTGTGATCTGTTTGTCAAATAAATAAATAAAATCTTTAAAAACAAACAAACAAAAAAAGAAGATCTTTTTGTCCTTTATGTTTAGAATTGAAAAAATGGGAAATTTCAAGCTCATAACCAATCACAGCCATCATGAAAGTACAAAAACATGTCAAACTGCCATTTTCACAAAGCTAATCTTTTCACACAGCTTAGTTTTATCCTTGGGAAAGCTTTTAAAACACAGATAGAAAAACTTAAATTATGAATTCTAAGCAGCACCTTTTATTAATAAATCAAAAAGGCATTAAAGGTCTTGTAAGTTTACCCCAAGAGCTACTTTAATACTGATATTTTCAAGCTTACATTACCAGGAAATTACATTACCAGGATAGCAGGAGGGACCGGACTGAATAAATCACCACCTAGGACCACTTGTGGGGAGATTTGCTAACAAAAGGACAAACTACATCATTACAGGAACACAAGGTGTTTCCAGCTTTTTTCTAATGAGAACAACAACAATAACAAAAGATACAAAGTTCACTGAGAAATCCACTGTTAATCTAAAGGAGTTTAAAAAGACACACACTCCCCATCCCACTAGGAAACAGTGGGTAATGGACTTAAAAAGTAAAGCAACGGGGCGCCTGGGTGGCTCAGTGGGTTAAAGCCTCTGCCTTCGGCTCGGGTCATGATCCCAGGGTCTTGGGATCGAGCCCCGCATCGGGCTCCCTGCTCAGCGGGGAGTCTGTTTCTCTCTCTCTCTGCCTGCCTCTCTGCCTACTTGTGATCTCTGTCTGTCAAATAAATAAATAAAATCTTAAAAAAAAAAAAGTAGAGCAACAAACCCCTTTCTGTTAGTGGTGTTGACAGCAAGTAGATCAAAACTGAACTCTATTATCAAAGGGAGACTAATCCGGTAAGACTAATCCAATAAAGACATTCTCCATCACCATCTCAGTAAATCACCTCTTTATTCCACCTAGGCCATGCCTCAAGAACACACAGACCCTTTCCTTGGAGAGATTACAGAGGCTCTTCCCATCTAAGGGCCCTTACTCACCTGGTTTCTGATCAGGCTCCGGCCAGGACTTCCGCAGAACATGGACTGTGGAGCCAGGCTGAATGCCGTAGAAGTCAAGGGTCTGGTCATCTTTAAGCTTCCGGCCACAGTATATCAGATCTAAAAAGAGAACGGCCCACTTATATTTTGCTCCTCAAAACAATGTAGATTGTTTCTGCCCCTAAGAAACTTATCTTGATTGGACAGATAGCTGGAGAATGATACTTGCTTTCAAAAGTACTCTTATTAATACATACATTTTAATAAAAATCATTAACAAGTACCAAGTCCTGGAGACTGCTCAATTTAAACGAATGGGAAAATGAAACAACAAAAAGAGGATGAACCAATTGGATCCCTCAGCTATTATAAATTATATTTATAATCTAATTCCTTCTTCCTCCACCTAGAATACCCTTGCCATCCTCCTTTCCTTTTTTATTACCTTCCCTCTAACCAACCAGGCAAACAAAAGTCCTTCTAATGACCCTTCAAAACCCATCTTGAATACCATATACTGGGGGCCTCCCCCAACGATGCGCTCCTCCATCTCTAGTCTACCCCAAATTCTTGCTCTTCCATGTCATAGTTAAGGAACTCTGTGATAAAGTCGCTCAGTTTAACGCACAACTGAAATGGCAACTGACAGTTTCATTTCACGGTTTGTGTTTCTATTCACCCAACAATACTCATTTCCCTGGACTGTTAACATGATGAGGCAACAAATCCCAAACTCTTAATTTACCCTCGTAATTCCAGAAGTATCTCCCCAGAAAGAGATCAGAGCAGCAGCCCGTTCCCAGTCCACAGAGACTCACCAATCAGCTCAGGGTCTGGAACCGACTCCTGGAGTTTGCCAGCAATGAGCTGCTTCAGAAATGAAATACTGTAGCCCCCCAGAGAGTATTCACCCAGTTCTGACTCTGGCAACTGGAGGATAGACTTTGGGGCAAGTGGCTGGTCAGCCAGCTTCACCGCCAGGTGCCAATCTGAGAGAGACATCCTCTCTCTTTCGCGCTCTCTCTTTCTCCCTGTAAAGAAACAAAGTCTTACTGGTTAAAGGGCAGACCACCAGCCTACACCATCCCCACCCCATCAAGGGGTTGAATGAAAACTAATTCAGTCTGACACTGTTGGAAAAACACAGGATGCAACATCGGGAGGTCAGAACTAGAATCTGGAGTCCTCTCCTTACTCACCCTATGATCAACAGCACAAAACTCCAGCTCTCTGGGCCTCAGTTCCTTCATCTTTAAAGTGGACATAAAAACACCATCTCACTTAATAGGAATGTTGTGAGGTTCAAATGAGATCATCCAACCCTCTCCTTTATGTATGCTCCTTATTTCCAGTTTTCTTCATCAACTCTTCTTGAACTGCAATAGCTTTGTAACAAGCTCCCTGCCTCTTGCCTATCTCCCTATCAAATATCCATGCTGCAAGCCAATGCATCCCTTTCTTTTTTTCAACTCAGTAGAGTTAATATACAGTTGAGTATTCCTTTCAGGTGTACAATTTAGCGATTCCACAAATCTGCACATTACTCTCAATTACTCACAATTACTGCTCATCCTGATTAAGTGTACTCTTAAGTCCCATCACCTATTTCACCCATCCCCCCACCCAGCTCCCTTCTGGGAACCATCTATTTGTTCTCCACAGTTAATCATCACTTTAGGACACAGACCTTATCAAGTCATTCCTCTGCTTAGAACTCCACCAATGACTCCAAACCACTGCTATGAATAAGTCAAAACTCCACAGCCTGGCATGATAACATTTTTTCTGTTCCCTCTGCCGGCCTTCCTCTCCCCCACCCCCCAACAGGGCCCTGCCCTACCCTAACCTCCCCAGCACTCACACTGAATGTAATTCCTCCTCCCTTAGGTCTCTTAGCAAACTCCTACCAAGATCAACTCAAATACAACCTCCTCAGCCCCCTCTCCCTTTCCTCTGAGGTTCTCACCTTCCCTCAAGGCAAAGGGTAACAAATAATTCTCAACCCTCCACCCCCAACCCATTCTAGGAGGCCCTGGAAAGCAAAGACTAGAATTTTTGCCTTTGTTGTCCCACTGCTTGGCAAATGTGCCCAGAAAATGCATCAGGAATTCCGAGGGTGGAAGAATCTCATAGGATCAGGCAAGCCCTCGTTATAATCATTCCAAAGAGCATAACCTAATTCCAAAGCAGCCTCTAGTAGGCAAGTTAAAAAAAAAAAAAAAAAATGCCGTGTGGCTTTGAGGCTGCACAGCAGACCCCAAGGCATCCTCAAGGTACCGATCTACTTTAATACTGTTTAGGTTTGTAAGAATAAATAGGTCTTTTTATATACCATATCTCATTTAATCCTCTCAATTGTTCCTTGAGGCAGGCATTATCATCCAGATATTACAGACGAGGGAACTGAAACTCGGAAAGGTGAAGTTACTGGCCCAAGGTTATAGACAGCTAGTAGTGGGGCAGGGACAGATCCCACCGCTCCCACGGGACCAGCTAACTAGTAGACACACGCCTAGCCCGCGCTGCCCGAGACCCGGCGCCCTCACCCGTCCCGCGGAAGGAACCCGGCCGCAGAGCCGCCGGTGTAAACACACTCCGGTCCACTCGCCGGAAGCCGGAAGCCCTGCGTTGCACTCTGGGAGTTGCAGTTTCTGCTGCAGCCCCGCCCCTTCTGAGGGACATGTAGGCTAGTGGCGCTAGTGGCAAAGCTTCCGGTTGACGGGGAGGGCGTGGCCACTTGAAATTTGCCGCGCGGGGGTATCTACCGGGCTTTGGTGGGCAAGGGCCCTGGTACTTGTCTGCCTTCCAGGGCGCGAGTCGTGGGAGGTGGGCCTGGCGCCGTCCCGGGAAACGCGCAGAGTCCATGGGCTACGACGGGTTGTGACGGCGCCGCCAGAGGGAAAGCTCGCCCGCATCCCCTCTCGCTGCGACCCTGGCCCCTCTGAGCCCCGAGGGCGCTTTCCCGAGCGGCCTTTTCAAACACAGCTCCGCGGTACGTCGCCGTCCTCCCCCTAGAAAACGGCGTTCCCCCGGGTGAAGTTAGCCTCTTCCGTGTGCCTCTCGTCGCCGGCCTGCCTACCTGTGGAGGCGGATGGGGAAGGGAAGGACGCCTCCCTCTAAACCATGGAGGGCTGTTACTAAGTGGAGTTCCTGACACCTCAGCACGCAGTGGCGAGGTGTATCTAACAGTCATCCACAGAATTCGGGGAGAGGAATTTCCACTGAACTGTCACAGAGAAACTGCGTATTTTAGATGCACGGTTAGAATGGGATTGTTTGCACAGAAGTTAGAATTAGCGCTAAAATGTTGAAGAGGGACAGCATCTAATTGGACTCCATTCGAGAATTAAGGACTAAGGAAAGCAAAAACAAACCAAAAGCCAGGTGAAGTTAATGAGGTTGATCGTAGCAGTTGAAGGCTGATCTGGGGTGCAAGAACGTGGAAGTGTAATTCCAGAACATTCCGACGTAGGCCCAGGGACTAGGGCAGCCGCTGAGCAGGATAGCTTGACTGAAGAGAGCAAACAGACTGCATGGTCTGAGAGGACCAAAGCATTGAGCCCCTCAGAGATCGCACCTGACACCACTGCATGAAATTGAAAACTTTTTTTAAAATTGCACCCTATGTCAAAGGGCAAACTGGAAAAACAAAACAAAAAACGATGCATCAGCGCTCAGAAGACAGGAAAAATTCTCTCTGCTTGGTTGGGCAGGACCATAAAAAGGGAGTTGATGGTGTGAAAGAATAGTCTTACCTGAGAATCTGAAGACCCAGGTCTATACTTTGTGCAAGTTTGTGTTCAGACTTTCCCAGAAACATCCAAAATTGGTCCTAGGATCTGCATTTCATAAAGTAACAGTAGGATATAATGTCCAATGAACAGATGCAGAAACTGAAGCACTATTAAGAGATTAAAGATTCAGTGGCATTCAGAGAAAATGTGTAGCTGGGTGGCTTTTGTGTGAGTTAAGTTGTTTTGGCTGAGGTCTGCTATTTAATAAGGGGGGAAAGGCAAATAACATGTCATTTGAGTGTCTACAATTAAAATTTTTTAATCTAATTTATTCTTATACAGAGAGCAACAAAACCCAGATCTATATGAATAAAAATATAGAACTAAAGACGTAAGAATAAAATCAGGTAGAATGCTCAAAGTGTTATCATAAGTATTAGCTCAAGTTTTGTTAAGTCCACTTTATTTAGAAAGAATTTATATACAATAAACTATACATTTTTTAAATGGTCCTGGGGCTCTTGGTAAAGCAATTTAAATTATTAAAGACATTAAAGAAGATATCAAGCCTTTAAGACATGATGAAAAAAGAATTTGAGAAGAGCCAAAAAGAACTTTTAGAAATAAGTATTGTCACTGAGATTAGGAATTGCACAAATGTGGGTCTTTGTCAAGAATGTATATTGTGAATATTCTCCCAATTAGTGGCTTGCTTTTTTACACTCTTAATGGTGTTTTTATTTATTTATTTATTTTAATATTTTATTTATTTATTTGACAGAGAGAGAGCGATCACAAGTAGGCAGAGAGGCAGGGGTGGGGGGGAAGGAAGCTTCCTGCTGAGCAGAGAGCCTAATGCAGGGTTAGAACCCAGGACCCTGAGACCAGGACCTGAGCAGAAGGCAGAAGCTTAACCCACTGAGCCACCCAGGCGCCACTTAATGTTGTTTTTAAAGAATTTCTTAGAAGTCCAATTTATGAAATTTAATATTGTTGGTTGGTGCTTTTTATGTCCCATTTAAGAAATCTTTGCCCTGGGGTGTCTGGGTGGCTCAGTGGGTTAAGCCTCTGCCTTTGGCTCAGGTCATGATCTCAGAGTCCTGGGATGGAGCCCTGCATCCAACTCTGCTCAGCAAGGAGCCTGCTTCCCCCTCTCTCTCTCTGTCTGCCTCTCTGCCTATTTGTGGTCTCTCTCTGTGTGAAATAAATAAAATCTTAAAAAAAAAAAGAAAAGAAAAGAAATCTTTGCCCTAATTTTGAAGATATTTTCTTGTGTCATCTTCTGTAAGTTTTATCTTTCACATTTAGGTCATGATTAATTTTAAATTAGTTTTTATGTACAAAGTGAGATAAGGAATCAAGGTTTTTTTCCATATGAGTATCAGTTGATCCAGCACTCCTTTTTTTTTTTTTTAAGATTTTATTTATTTGACAGAGATCACAAGTAGGCAAAGAGGCAGGCAGAGAGAGAGAGAGGAGGAAGCGGGCTCCCTGTTGAGCAGAGAGCCCAATGTGGGGCTCGATCCCAGGACCCTGAGATCATGACCCGGGCTGAAGGCAGAGGCTTTAACCCACTGAGCCACCCAGGTGCCCCAATCCAGCACTCCTTTTATTTTATCCTGTCCTCACTGAATTTGTCATAAATAAGGTGACTGTTTTATATGCATCAATTTCTGATTATTCTATCTCAGTGATATATTTTTCTATTCCCGTGCCGATACCATACAACTTGATTTCTGTAGCTTCAGAATAGGTCTTGATATCTGGTAGTATACATCCTCCAGATTTGTTTTGTTTTAAGATGGATCTATCACTAAGTGATGATTGTTAACTTTCTTTATACTTCTAAAAATATAACTATATTGAATTAGATAAATGCGTGTATTCAACAAGATTTAGATTATACTGCACCTGTTTAGTAAGCTAAATATTTCCCCATATGCTCATGTTTGAGAACATGACTTTTCCAGTTTTTTTTAAGATTTATTTATTTTGTAGAGGGAGAGAGTGCGAGCAGAAGGAGTGGCAGAGGGAGACAGAGGGAAGCAGACTCCCCCATAAGTGTGGAGGGTGATGCAGGGCTGGATCCCAGGACCCTGAGGTCATGACCTGAGCCAAAAATCTAGTCTGACACTCAACCAACTGAGCCACACAGGCACCCCCATTTTTATTTTAAAATAATTTGAAATTTACAGTAAAGTTGCAAAAATAATGGAAAATAGCTCCCTTTTAACCTTCACCTAAAGCCCCAATTGTTAACATTTTTCAACATTTACCTTTTCATTCTTTCTCACCCTCTCTAGATGTGGAAGCAGGCTCCCTGCTAAGCAGAGAGCCCGATTAGGGGCTCGATCCCAGGACTCTGGGATCATGACCTGAGCCGAAGGCAGAGGCTTTAACCCACTGAGCCACCCAGGCGCCCCTCACCCTCTCTAAATGTATTATTCTTCTCCCAACCCCATCCCCAAGCCATTTAAAAGCAAGTTGCAAATACAATACCCCATTACTCTGAAATATTTCAGTGCCTCTTTCCTGAAAACAAAGACATGCTCCCCTACATAGCCACAGTATAACCTATCAGAATCAAGAAATTAATATTAGTACAATACTATCGTCTATAGTTAATCCACAGATGAATTTCAAATTTCAACTTCCCCAGGTAGATGGAAACTGATCATCTCACTGCTGTTTTGTTTTCTTTTTCTTTTCTTTTCTTTTTTTTTTTAAGATTTTATTTATTTATTTGACAGAGACACAGCAAGAGAGGGAACACAAGCAGGGGGAGTGGGAGAGGGAGAAGCAGGCTTCTGCTGGGCAGGGAGCCCAATACAGGGTCTGATCCCAGGACCCTGGGATCTTGACCTGAGCTGAAGGCAGATGCTTCACTACTGAGCCACCCAGGTGCCCCAAGATTTATTTATTTGAGATAGAGAGAGTGATGTGGGCACAACGGGGTGTGGAGAGAAAGGGCAGAGGGAGAGGCAGAGGGAAAGAATCTCGGGCAGCTGAGTGAAAAGCCAAAGTGGGGCTCCAACCCAAGACCCTGAGATCGTGACTTGAGCCAAAATCAGGAGTTGGACACAACCAACTAAGCTACCCAGGTGCCCCCTCACTGTTGTTTTCATAAGTGATGTGGGAAATTTTGACAAAGTCTGTCCTATTAGTCATTAATCCAAACAGCCTTTTTTTTATTTTAGTAGAGAATCATATTTAGGATCCAAGTCTGGATGCTAGGTGTGTTTATTACCACTGGGGTGGCATTATTTCCCGTCCATCTCAGTGGATAGACCTAGGAAATATATGAATGTTTACACACAAAAACCCATTTATCTGTATTTCTATTTTATACATATATAAAATATGTAAATATAAATTATATATGTTTTAACACCAATACTTCGAATTCTAATCCAACACCACAATTTTTTCTAGCCTCCTCCTCCTCTATAATTTTACTGCTCTTCAAAATGGCTCCCATTTTCCACAGTATATTTACCCGTATTTGCTCATGTTGAAATTCATGGTTCTATACAGTGGACCCTCTACAACTTGAGGCTTGGTCCTTTTAACATATAATCCTGGAAGTTTTTGCTCTTTTCCATACTATCTGGCATGAAAAGAGTTCCAGGCTCATTTTGTACATTTCCTGCCCCAGACACAAGAATGAACCATTCCTTCAAGAAGCTCAAGTGGTTTTTAGTGGGAAATTGTATTTCAAGACCACATTCGGCACTAGAGATGCTCACTGCTACCAGACTGATCATTATTTCTAAGCCGCTTTGGTGGTCAGAGCTAGAGAGAGATCTAGATTTATACCTAACATATCTAGATCTATATTCATAGAGATAAAAAGTTTATACTGCCACTTCAAATTTAAGACTAACTGCAGGGTTTTTTGTTTTTGTTTTTAAAGATTTTTATTTATTTATTTATTTATTTGAGAAAGAGACAGAGAGAGTGTGAGTACAAGTACGGGGGAAGGGGTAGAGGCAGAAGGAGAGAGAGAAGCATATTCTTTGCTGAGCAGGAAGCTTGATGTGGGGCTGGATCCCAGGACCCTGGGATCATGACCTGAGCTGAAGGCAGATATTTAACCAATTGAGCCACCCAGGAGCCCCTGCAGGGGTTTTCTGTAACCTTTTCTACATTGCATGTCTATTTCCTGTCTTCCACACCGAGAATACTAGTTCTCAAAAACATAGTCAGGATTATCCATAATTACTCATTTACCTTAACCCACATTACATAAATAGTACTCTCCAAAAACAATATAGTCATCACCAATGACTTTTCTAGTCTCCTCCAATTATTAAGAAACACCAATTATTAAGAAATGTTTAAAAAAAAAAAGAAATGTTTAAGGAGTGCCTGGCTGACTCAATCAGAACAGTGTGTGACTCTTGATCTCCAGGTCACGAGTTCAATCCCCACATTGGGTGTAGAGATTGCTTAAATAAATACATAAGTTTTAGGGGTGCCTGGGTGGCTCAGTCAGTTAAGCATCTGCCTTAGGTTCAGGTCATGATCCCAAGGTCCTAAGATTGAATCCTACATCGGGCTCCCAGGGAGCCTGCTCTCCCTCTCCTTTCTCTCTGTCAAATAAATTTTAAAAATCTTAAAAAAAAAATAATAACTTGGGGCACCTGTCATTCCCCCTGTTTGTGCTCTCCCTCTCTCTTTCTTTCTGTCAAATAAATTTTAAAAATCTTAAAAATAATAATAACTTGGGGCACCTGGGTGGCTTAGTCCCTCTCTCTTTCTCTCACCCTCTCACTCTCTCTCTCAAATAAATAAATAAAATTTAAAAATAAAATAAAAGTTTGGGACGCCTGGGTGGCTCAGTGGGTTAAGCCTCTGCCTTCAGCTCAGGTCATGATCTCAGGGTCCTGGGATCGAGCCCCACATCGGGCTCTCTGCTCAGCAGGGAGCCTGCTTCCCGCCCCCGCCCCCTGCCTGCTGCTCTGCCTACTTGTGATCTCTCTCTCTGTCAAATAAATACATAAAATCTTTAAAAAAATAAAATAAAATAAAAATAAAATAAAAGTTAAATAAGTAAATAAATAAATAACTTAAAATTAAAGAGAAAAGTTTAAAATGCTTTTGTATATACTTTTCTTTCTACCCCTTCTACTCCTCTCCACTTCAATAGACATATTATATATTATTTGAATCTATACCATTAAATCCTTTACCTTGGGGTGCCTGGGTGGCTCAGTGGGTTGGGCCTCTGCCTTCGGCTCCGGTCGTGATCCCAGGGCTCTAGGATAGAGCCCCGCATCGGGCTCTCTGCTCAGTGGGGAGCCTGCTTCCTCCTCTCTCTCTCTGCCTGCCCCTCTGCCTACTTGTGATTTCTCTCTCTGTGTCAAATAAAAAATAAAATCTTTAAAAAAAATAAAAATAAAAAATATATAAATACTTTACCTTCTTCCTTTCAACACTTTTATTTTCCAAAGAATTCTGTGTTTTTAGAGTTGTAACTCATTCTCTACTAGATATCCCAGGAAGGGCTACAATAGTCCCTGAGCTTTTTCATATCTGTAGTCTTTACATGTGAAAATCAGTTTTCTAAACATAAAATTCTTGGCTCTTGCTCATATCTTATTGGTATGCTTTCACTGTCTATAGGGCTATAAGTCTCCTTATTCTCTTTTTCTTATAATAATCTTCTTTGAGATTTGACTTTCTTTACTGTTTTTATTATATATAGCTATCAATGCTTATGTTAAAAAACAAGAAAGGTCTCAAATCAGTAACCTGCTTTACAACTTAAAAAACTAGAAAAAGCAGAATAAACTAAACCCAAAGCTAAGGAAGGAAATAATAAAGATTAGACCAAAGAGAAATGAAATACGGAAGAGAAACATCAATGGAACCAGAAGTTGGGTCTTTGAAAAAATCAACAAAATAAACAAACCTTTAGCTAGATGGAAAAAAAGAAAAACAGAGAAGACAAATTACTCAAATCAGAAATGAAAGTGGGGACATTACCACTGATTCTACAGAAATAAAAAGACTGTAAGAGAGTACTGTGAACAGTCATACTAACAAATTGAATAACATTGATGAAAAGGACAAATTCCTAGAAACAAACCCAAGACTAAATCATGAAGAAATAGATCTGAATAGAACTATAACTAGTAAGGAGACTGAATCAGAAATGACAAATCTCCCAACATCTGACAACTAGATGGTGCTGAGAAGTTTTGAGTAACACACTTTGCTTGAAAAACAAATATTCCAACAAAGAAAAGCCCTGAACTTAATGGCTTCACTGGTAAATTCTACCAAACATTTAAAGAACTAATACCAATCCTTCTCAAACTTTCCCAAAAAACTGAAAAGGGGGTCACTTCTTAACTCAGTTTACAAGGGCAACATTATACGTTATCAAAACCAGACAAAGTCACTACAAGAAAACTATAGACCAAAAAAAAAAAAAAAAAAAAAAAAAAAAAAAAAAATATAAACCAAAAAAAAAAAAAAAAAGAGAAAGAAAAAGAAAACTATAG
The DNA here is from genome assembly GCA_004024625.1 of Mellivora capensis. NCBI lineage: Eukaryota > Metazoa > Chordata > Mammalia > Carnivora > Mustelidae > Mellivora > Mellivora capensis. The sequence goes on from PISX010000906.1 coordinate 205,952, forward strand.
ACCAATATGCCTATGAGCATTGATGCAAAAATCCTGGAAAAAATACTAGCAAATAATTCAGTAGCATATTAAAAGGATTATACCATGACCAAGTGGGATTTATTCCTGCAATGCAAAGGTAGTTCAACATACAAAAAAATATTAATTTAATTTATAGCACATCAACAAAAGGAATTGGAAAAACTACATGAACATTTCAATATAGAAAAAGCACTGACAAAATCTGACACTCTCCTAAGATAAAGACACTTAACAAACTAGCAGTAGAAACTACCTCCACAAAATAAAAGGGGGCCTTCTTAATTATATCCCCCTCCACTCACATGGAAATGAGTTTAGATTTTCTGAGCAAACACCAGCTGGCTGGGGGGTGGCAGCCCAGAAGGCTGCCAGTTGGAGAAGGGAGGAGAAGGGAGAGGGGAGGAAGTCAGGCCAAGATGAAAATTCAGTGTTGGGGCGCCTGGGTGGCTCAGTCAGTTAAGCGGCTGCCTTGGGCTCAGGTCATGATCCCGGGTGCTGGAATTGTGCTCAACTTCCCGCTCCCTGCTCAGTGGGCGAGCCTGCTTTTCCCTCTCCCCCTGCCTGCCTCTCCCCGTTTGTATGTGCTCTCTCTCTCAAATAAATAAAATCTTAAAAAAAAAAAAAAAAAATCTGTGTTCTCACAGCAGAGCAATGATGGGGTGTTGACCCCTGCCCTCTGCCCGCCTCCTGAAGGGAAAGCATCGTGCTCTTGCCTATAGGCTCAGAAGAAGTGATGTGCACTCAAACCGGCTAGTCCTCTGAGAAATAAAACTTCCAAGATCCAAACCACTAAGCTGGCCATTAGTGAGATTCCCTGGTACTAGACTTGTCTGCTAGTCTGTTAAGACTCAACTTCTAGGCCAGCCCTCTCGTGGGGTGGGGGTGAGTGGATCTGAGGCTCCGAGAAAGGACAAGGCCTAACACCGATCACAGAAGTCCACGAGTCTGTCTTGTCCCCGGCGGCCTGGGTTCTCCCTTTGGAGTTGCGGGAGAGCGGCAGCGAAGGTTCTCCCGGGCGGGGTGGGGGAGGGGGGGAGGTGGCACCGCGGACTCAGGGCGTGAAAGGCTGCGAGGGGCGGGGTGAGGTCAGGCGTTTGACTCCACCTCCCCGCGCCGAGATCTCGGCTGCTGGGCGGCTGGCAACTGTTGCTCCGGGTCCTCCGGATGTCACCCTCTCTGCCCAATGCGCCTCCCGGCCCGCTGGCTCGGTCCCGGCTCCCGCTGCGGCTGCTGCTGCTGCTGCTGCTCTGGACGGCCGCCGCCACCCAAGGCTACCCGAAGAGCGGACCCCGCATCTCCGCTGTCTGGAAAGGTAGGTGGCGCCGCGCGGCGGGTGGGGCGCGGGATCGGACGCCGCGCCGGGCGGGTGCGGAGTGTGCGGGCCCTGGAGGGAGTGCGTGCGCGCGTCTGCGGGTCCCGGGCTGTCTCCGCGGGGAGCGTGTGGGTCTGGGTGAGTGTGTGTGAGTGTGCGCGCTGGCACGCCGGAGCGGGCTGGAACGCTGCGGTGAGCGAGCGGCGGGGGCCGGAGCCCGGGCTAAGTCGCTCCAAGTCCGCCCCCAGCCCGGCACCGCAGCGCCCGGGCGCAGGGGAGAGAGAGGGCCCCTCTCTCGGCCGAGGGGCGTTTGATTGCCTGTCTCCGTGCAGGAGCTGTCTTTTGCATTCTGTTTCCTTTGCTCCTCTTGAGCCTGGGGGTGAGTGTCATTTTTGGAACTTGTCCAGGTTCGTGAAGCCATCCAGTGGGAAAGACAGGGTTCCAGCTCCTGTGGTTTTCTCTAAACCGCGTGGCCCTGGCGGACAGTGAAGGGGAACAGGAGCAGGACCGTGCACAGCTTGTCCTTTCCGTTCCTTCGTCTTCCCCAGCTAGATGCCTCTTCACTCTGCTGTCCAGCTCAGGAGCTTTCACTGGCTCCGCCTGGGCCCTAAATGAGACCGAGTTGGTTTGTGTGGTTTTGAAAAGCTCTCCACGCCTCACCCTTGCGCTCTCGCCTCTCTGAATTTGCGTGTCATCCCCACTGCCTTCTCTTTCCCACAGGTGAAGCCCTACTTGGAAGGAAGTCCTGACAGGTCAGTTTTAGGGTCCATACTGACTAGACTGCGCCAGTCCCTTCAGACCTAAAGTGGACCCCTTGCCTTTAGTCACTGTTGGAATGGGAGGGGGAAAAAAAAAAAACCTGTTTCAACTGCAGTTCTCAAAATGGTTAGGCTTTACAGTGAATATTTGCTGACTATTTATACGAATTCCTATTCTCAGATCTGTGAGATGTCTCCTTAGTTCCTTCTGCTTCTTTCTGCACAGATGCTAATATCCCACAAGTCTGTGGTTACCAGTAGTTTGTCCTCACCAACTTGTACTTTGGAGTTCATGAAATACCAACACCTCATATGTAATTCACATAATGCTGCCATAAAAAAAAAAAACCACTACAGACTGAGTAGCCTAAATAATAGAAATGTATTTCTCGTGTTCTGGAACCTGGAGAGTACAAGATCAAAGTTGAGTAGGATATGGTTTCTAGGGAGGATTCACTTTCTGGTTTGTAGATGGCCACGGTGTCCTCACCTGGGCTTTCATTGGTGTGTGTTCATAGAGAGAGAGAAAGAGAGAGATTTCTCTCTCTACTAAGACCACCCATCCTGTTGTATTAGGGACTCATGACTTCATTTAACCTTAATTGCCTCCTAAAATCTCTATCTCCAGATGATGTCATATTGAAGCTTAGGGTTCAATGTATAAATTTAGGGGGCAAACTGTTCATAACACCTAGTTTTGTTATTAATATTGTCCTTGGGTTTTTGGCTTTGACCCCAGTTGCTCTATTTTTAATTGGTAATCCAGAGAGATTAAAAAGCGTGTCCCCCATTACGCTAACTGAATAAGCCAGTCACAAAAAGACAAATATATTATTTCACTTATATATAGTTAACTGAATAAGCCAGTCACAAAAAGACAAATATATGATTTCACTTATATATAGTACCTGCAGTAATTAAAATCATAAAGACAGAAAGTATAAGGGTGGTTGCTAATGTTTGGGGAAGAGAGAATGGAGGGCTATTGTCTGGCATAGAGTTTCAGTTTTGCAAGAAGAAAATAATTCTGGAGATGGATGATGGTACCTCACAATGTGACTGTACTTAATACTGAAAACTTAAAATGCTTAGAATTTTATGTGTTTCCTATAACAATTTAAAAAACTGGGGAGGGGCACCTGGCTGGCTCAGTCACTGAAGCATGTGACTCTCCATCTCAGGGTTGTGATTCCAGCTCCATGTTGGGTGTAGAGATTACTTAAAAAAAAATTAAATCTTGGGCTCCTGGGTGGCTCAGTGGGTTAAAGCCTCAGCCTTCAGCTCAGGTCATGATCCCAGTGTCCTGGGATGGAGCCCCCACATCCCGCATCATTGGGCTCTCTGCTCAGCGGGGAGCCTGCTTCCCTTCCTCTCTCTCTGCCTGCCTCTCTGTCTACTTGTGATCTGTCAAATAAATAAATAAAATCTTTAAAAAAAAACTTAAAAAAACGTTTTTTTAAAGAAAAAAACAGGGAAAAAAACTACCATCACCACCATCATCTTCCAGAAGCCTTTTCTCCAAGTGTCCAATCTTTATTTTTTTCAAAGATTTTATTTATGTATTTGAGAGAGAGACAGAGATAGCAATAGAGAGCATGAGAGCTCCAGCAGGGGAGGAGAGGGAGAAGCAGGGTCCCCCACGGGGCGGCAGTGGGGGGGGGGGATGCGTGTCTGGGACTCTGGGATCATCTCCTGAGCTGAAGGCAGAAGCTCAAATGACTGAGCCACCCAACTTCCAATCTTTAAACAGTGTTCCAGGTTAAAACCCAGGAGCACTCTTTACATCATTTTCAACAATGAGTATTATCTTTCTTTAGTCCATGCCTATTGGATAGATTTAAAAAATGAATTACACTAAAGTTTAATTTGTCTTAAAATAATAACACACAAAGGTATGTCCCTGTACACTACCGGTCAGTGGTCTTGGTTCTAAACAACAGACATTAACTCTGGTTAGCCTTAGCAGAAAAGGAATATATTAGAATGGTGCTGTGAAGTTCCCAGAATCAATGAAAGTGGACATAAACATGAAGGGGGCAAGAACCAACCTTAGAAATATCCTATGTCAGTCTACTTATGGCCTTCCACCCACAAGCCTAGTTTTGAAGTCACGGTGCTTGCCACAGTCTGGATATTGTTCCTGAGGTTAATAATGAGGTTTGGCTTAATGTTTTATCCTGTTCCTAATTTCCTGGGCAGATTTATCCCCTCAGAAAAATAGTTCTTTTTTAAAAGTTAATTAATTATAACTAATTCATTAATTAAATTTTAAAATTTAATTCCAGTAAAATTGACATACAGTATTAGTTTCAGGTGTACAATAGAGTGGCTCAGCAATTCTATGCATTACTCTGTGCTCATCATGATAAGGAAACTCTAATCCCCATCAGCTGTCACCCATCTCCCCACCATCTCCTCTCCGGTAACCATCACTTTGGTCTCTATAGTTAAGGATCTATTTGGGGGTTTGTCTCTTTTTTTGTTGTTCATTTGTTTTGTTTCTTCAGTTCCACATATGAGTGAAATCATATAGTATTTGTCTTTCTCTGACTGACTTATTTCACTTAGCATAATACTCTCTAGCTCCATCCGTGTTGTTGCAAATGGCAAGATTTCATTCTTATTTTATAGCTGAGTACTATTCCATTGTATGTATACACCACATCTTCTTTATCCATTCACATGTGTTGTTAGACACTTGGGCTACTTCCATAATTTGGCTATTGTAAATAATGTTACTATAAACATAGGGGTACATATATCTTTTCGACTTAATGTTGAAACCTATTCTTTGGGTACATACCCAAGAGATGGAATTACTGAATCATAGGGTAGTTCTATTTTTAATCTTTTGAGGAACTTTCATACTGTCTTCCACAGTTCCCACCAACAGTGCACGAGGGTTCCTTTTTCTCCACATTCTTAAGATTCTTTTTTTTTTTTTTAAGATTTTATTTATTTATTTGACAGACAGAGATCACAAGTAGGCAGAGAGGCAGGCAGAGAGAGAGGAGGAAGCAGGCTCCCCGCAGAGCAGAGAGCCCGATGTGGGGCTCGATCCCAGGACCCTGGGATCATGACCTGAACCGAAGGCAGAGGCTTTAACCCACTGAGCCACCCAGGCGCCCCTTTCTCCACATTCTTGCCAACACCTATTGATCCTTGTGTTGTTGATTTTAGCCATTCGGACAGGTGTGAGGTGATATCTCATTGTGCTTTTGATTTACATTTCCCTGTAATTAGTGATGTTGAGCATCTTTTCCTGCGTCTGTTGGCCATCGGATGTCTTTTACCCATTTTTAATTGGACTGTTTGTGAGTTTTGGTGTTGAATTGTTCTTTATATATTTTGGATACTGGCCCCTTACTGAATATGTCATTTGCAAACATCTTCCATTAAGTAGATTGTCTTTTAGATTTGTTGATTGTTTCCTTTGCTGTGCAGAAGTTTTTTATTTTGGTGTAGTTCCAATAGTTTATTTTGCTTTTGTTTCCCTTACCTCAGGAGACATATCTAGAAAAAAAATGTGACAGCCAATGTCAGGGACATTGCTGCCTGTGCTCTCTTCAAGAATTTTCATGGTTTGAGGTCTCACATTTAGGTCTTTAATCCTTTTTTAATTTATTTTTGTGTACAGTGTAAGAAAGTGGTCCAGTTTCATTGTTTTGCATGTAGCTGTCCAGTTTTCCCAGCACCATTGGTTAAAGAGACTGTCATTCTCCCATTGCATATTCTTGCCTCCTTTACAGAATATTAATTGAACATATAAGTAAATCATGGGTTTGTTTCTGGGCTCTCTATCCTGTTTCATTAATGTATGTGTCTATTTTTGTGCCAGTGCCATACTGTTTTGATTATTGAAGCTTTGTAGTGTATCTTGAAATCTGGGATGTGATACCTCCAGCTTTGTTCTTCTTCAAGATCACTTTGGCTATTCAAGGTCTTTTCTGGTTCCATACAAATTTTAGTTTTGTTTGTTCTAGTTTGGTGGAAAATGCTGTTGGTATTTTGATAGGGATTGCATTCAATCTGTAGATTGCTTTGGGTACTATGGACATTCTATCAATATTTGTTCTTCTAACTCATGAGCATGAAATACCTTTCCATTTGTTTGGGTCATCTTTAATTTCTTTCATCGGTGTTTTATAGTTTTCAGAGTATAGGTCCTTCACCTCCTTCATTAAGTTCATTCCTAGATATCTTATTATTTGGGGTGCAATTGTGAATAGGGTTGCTTTCTTAATTCCTCTTTCTGATAATCATTATTAGTGTATAGAAATGCAATGGACTTATGTATATTGATTTTGTGGCCTGCAACTTTATTGAACTCATTTATCAGTTCTAGTAGTTTTTGGTGGAGTCTTTCAGGATTTCTGCATATATGTAGTATCATGTCATCTTCAAATAGTAAAAGTTTTTTACTTCTTTCTTGCCAATTTGGATGCCTTTTATTTCTTTTCATTGTCTGACTGCTGAGGCTAGGACTTCTAGTACTATGTTGAATAAAAATGGTGGAATTGGACATCCCTGTCTTCTTCCTGACCATAGAGGAAAAGCTGTCAGATTTTCCCCTATTGACAATGATATTAGCTGTGGGTCTTTCATATCTGCTTTTATTGCGTTGAGGTATGTTCCCTCTAAACCTGCTTTGTTGAGGATTTTTATTATGAATGGCTGTTGTACATTGTCAAATGCTTTTTCTGCATCTATTGAATGATCATCTGGTTTTTATCCTTTCTCTTGTTGATGTGCTGTATCATGTTTTATGATATTGAGGTATATTCTCTCTAGGATCTTGGTGAGAATTTTTGCATCCGTGTTCATCAGGGATGTTGGTCCATAATTCTTCTTGGTGGGATCTTTGGTTTGGGGATCAAGTTAATGCTGGCCTCATAAAAAGAGTTTGGAAGTTTTCCTTCCATTTCTGTTTTTTGAAACAGCTTCATAGGAATAGGTATTAATTCTTCTTTAAATGTTTGGTAGACTTCCCCTGGGAGACCATCTGGTCCTGGACTCTTGTGTGTTGGGAGATTTTTAATTACTGCTTCAATTTCTTTGATGGTTATTGACCTGTCCAGGTTTTCTATTTCTTCCCATTTCAGTTCTGGTAGTTTATAAGTTCCTAGGAATGCATACATTTCTTCCAAATTGCCTAATTTGTTGGCATATAGTTGCTCATAATATGTTCTTATAATTGTTTGCATTTCTTTGGTGTTGGTTGTGATCTCTCCTCTTTCATTTATTATTTTGTTTATTTGGGTCCTTTCTCTTTTCTTTTTGGTAAGCCTGGTTCGGGGGTTATTGATCTTACTAATTCTTTCAAAGAACCAGCTCCTAGTTTCGTTGATCTGTTCTACTGTTCTTTTTGTTTCTAGTTCATTGATTTCCACTCTAATCTTTATTATTCTCTTCTCCTGCTGATTTTAGGCTTTGTTTGGTGTTTCTCCAGCTCCTTTGGGTGTAAGGTTAGGGAGACTTTTCTTGTTTCTTGAGAAAGGTTTGTATTACTATGTACTTTCCTCTTAGAACTGCCTTTGCTGCATCCCAAAGGTTCTGAGGAGCTGTGTTTTCATTTTAATTTGTTTCCATGAATTTTTTAAATTCTTCTTTAATTTTCTGGTTGACACATTCATTCTTTAGTAGGATGCTCTTTAGCCTCCATGTATTTCTGTTTCTTCCAAATTTTCTCTTGTGATTGAGTTCCAGTTTTAAAGGATGTGGTCTAATATGCAAAGAATAATCCCAATCTTTTGGTACTGGTTGAGACCTGATTTGTGGCCCAGTATGTGATCTATTCTGGAGAATGTTCCATGTACACTCGAGAAGAATGTGTATTCTGTTGCTTCAGGGTGAAATGCTCTGAATAAATCTGTGAAGTCCTTCTGGTTCGGTGCGTTATTCAAAGCCCTTATTTCCTTATTGATCTTCTACTTGGATGATCTGTCCATTGCTGTGAGTGGGGTGTTAAAGTCCCCACTACTGTTGTATTATTATCAATATGTTTCCTTAATTTTGGTATTAATTGGCTTATATAATTGGCTGCTCCCAGGTTAGCATAAATATCTACAACTTTTAGATCTTCTTATTGGATAGACCTTTTTATTATGATATAGTGTCCTTCTTCAGCTCTTATTACAGTCTTTGGTTTAAAATCTAATTTGTCTAATGTAAGGATTGGCACTCCAGCTTTCTTTTGATGTCCATTACCATGATAAATGTTCTCCAGCCCTTCTCTTTCAATCTGGAGATGGCTTTTGGTCTAAAATGAGTCTCTTGTGGACAGCATATCCATGGGTCTTATTTGTGTTTTTTTTTTGTTTTTTTTTATCTAATCTAATACCCTGTGCCTTCTGGTTAAAGTGTTTAGACCAATTACATTCAAAGTAATTATTGAAATATATAAATTTAGTGCCATGTAAAGTTACCTGTAAAGTTACTGTGTCTGTATATTATCTCTGTTCCTTTCTGGTGTTTGTTACTTTTGGGCTCTTTCTTCTCTGAAAGGACCCCCTTTAATATTTCTTTCTTTTTTTTTTTTTTTTTAAGATTTTATTTATTTATTTGAGAGAGAGCGCATGAGAGAAAGCATGAGTGAAGGAGAGGGAGAAGCAAGTTCCCCACTGAGCAGGGAGCCCCATGTGGGGCCTGATTTTGGGATCATGACCTGAGCTGAAGGCAGACACTTGACCAGACTGAGCCACTCAGACACACATACCCCTTTAATATTTCTTGCATGGCTGGGTTAGTGATCAGAGATTCTTTTGTTTTCTGTTTGTCCTGGAAGTTCTTTATTTCTCCTTCTATTCTGAGTGGCAGCCTTGGTGAATAAAGTATTCTTGGCTGCATATTTTTCTCATTTAGCACCTTGAATATATCATGTCAGTCCTTTCTGGTCTGCCCAGTCTCTGTCGACAGGTCTGCTGCTAGCCTTATGTTTCTACCCTTATAGGTTAATAACCTTTTGTCCTGAGCTGCCTTCAGGATTTTCTCTTTATAAGCTTCACTCTTATATGTTGAGGTGTTGACCTATTTTTATGGATTTTGAGGAGGGTTCCCTGTGCCTCCCGGATTTGAGTGCCTGTTTCCTTCCTTGGATTAAGGAAGTTCTCAACTATAATTTGTTCATATAAACCTTCCCTCTCTTTCCTCTTCCTCTGGGACCCAAATTATTCTAATATTGTTTTGCATTATGGTATCACTGATCTCTCAAATCCTCCTTTTGTGATCTAGTGGTTGTTTATCTTTCTTTTTCTCCACTTCTTTATTCTACATCATTTTGTCTTCCATATCACTGACCCTATCCTCTGCCTGGTTTATCCTAGCAGTTAGAACCACCATTTTTTATTGAATCTCAGGAATAGTCCTTTTTATTTCAACCTGATTAGATTTTAGTTCTTTTATTTCTCCAGTAAGGGATTCTCTGGTGTCTTCTATGCTTTTGTCAAGCCCAGCTGTATCTTTATAATAGTTGTTTTGAATTCTAATTCCCACATCTTACTTGTATCCATATTGATTAAATCCCTGGCAGTGAATACTGCCTCCTGTTCTCTCTTTTGGGGTGAGTTTTTCCATCTCATCCTTATGTCCAGAAAAGAATAGATGGAAGAGAGAGAAAATACAAAAACAGCAACAAAACACCAGAAAAATATGCACTAAACAAATCAGAAGAGAACAGAAACAAAAAAAAAAAAAAAAAAAAAAAAAAAAAAAAAAAAAAAAAAAAAAAAAAAAAAAAAAAAAAAAAAAAAAGAAAAAGAAAAAGAAAAAAGAAAGAAAGAAAAGAAAAGAAAAAAAAAAGAGAGAGAGAGAAATTAAACAAGAAGTAGAACAGAACATACCAATAAACTAGATTCTGGGTGTATTTTGGTCTGTTTGTTAGAAGAAACTAGATCTCAAAATAGGAGAGCAAGAAAAACTTACACAAAAATAAAATTGAATACAGTGAAAGGAAGCCAAAAACAAAAAATATATATATAAAATGTAAATGTAAAAATGAAAATTTAAAAAGACTTAAAAAAAGAATTGATAAAATTAAAAAATAGCTGAAAAGGAAAAAAATGTAAAACTGAAGGAGTAAAGAATAATGAGAAAAAAAACCATGAATGCTATATACTGTTTTCCCCAAGAGCTGAGTTTTCCAGCTTTCTATGATCAGTAAACTTAATATTAGCTGATGTTTCTGCTGGTGTTCTGGAGGAGGGGCCTGTTGCACTGATTCTCAAGTGTCTTTGCCCTGGTGGAATTGCACCCCCTTTGCCAGGGAGCCAGGCTCAGTATAAGTGTCTCCTTCCAGATTGCACTATATGGCTGTTTTGCTCTCTGAAGCACCAATGATGGGAGTCGGCGGGGGGCGGGGGGGGGGTGAAAATGGTGGCATCCTGATCTCTAGCCCCAGAGCTAAAAGTTTGTGCCTCCTACTCTTCAGTGAGTCTTCACTGAAAAGCAATCCCTGTTGTCTCCCTGGTTTCCGCCAGTACTCTGTGCTCACCTAGCCTGTGACTGAGGACTTCTAGCTCAGTCACACGACCCTGCTTCAAGTCTCCAAACCCTGCAGACTCCTGCACAGCTCACCTGTGCCATTCCTCCCAGAGGATGGGGGAGGGGGGGTTCTCTGTGGTTCTGCCTCTTGCTGGGCCCCTGCTTGGAGACCAGTCACCCCACCCTGCAGCGGTTTGCAGTTTATGGCAACACCAAGCAGAAAATTGGCACCTGGACTCACTGTTTGCAGCTGGCTTCCCCACTCCAGTACTTGGGAACTCTGCTGCATTCAGGGACCTGCATTCTTTTTGTGACCCCAGAGACCCTGAGACCATGCTGTCCCCCCTGGGATTCCATCCACTTCATCCCCTGAGCACTTTTCAGAGAGACTTCTAAAAGTTAGGATTTTGTGCTCCACTGCTTGTAACACTTCCTGGTACCCTGTTTATGGAGGCTTCCTCCCCCCCCCATGGTTTATCTTCTGATATATTGTTTCAGTTTCACATCCTATACACCTCCTACCTTTCAAAAAGTGGTCACTTTTCTATTTGTAGAATTGCAACAATTCTTTTCTCAGATCTCTGGTTAATTTCACAGGTGTTCAGAATGCTTTGTTAACTTTCCAGCTGGATTCCAGGGACCAGATGAAATTAGGGTCCTGTACTCCTCCACCATCTTAACTCCTCCCCCTATAATGGTTGTTCCCTTGTTAGATTGTTCCCTTTATGAATACATAGTTTCCTCTGTCTCATTACAGTTGTCTTAGAGGTGTTTGTTTTTTTTTTAAGATTTTATTTATTTGAGAGATAGAGCATGAGAGGGGGAGAGGCAGAGGGAGAAACAGACTCCCCACTGATCGGGACTCGATTCTGGGACTCTGGGATCATGACCTGAGCCAAAGGCAGTTGCTTAACCAACTGAGCCACCCAGGCGCCCTCTTTTTCTTTTCTTTTCTTTTTTTTTTTTTTTTTTTTAAGATTTTATTTATTTATTTGACACAGAGAGAGAGAGATCACAAGTAGGCAGAGAGGCAGGCAGAGAGAGAGGGTGTAGCAGGCTCCCCACGGTGCAGAGAGCCCGATACAGGGCTCGATCCCAGGACCCCGAGACCATGACCTGAGCCAAAGGCAGAGGCTTAACCCACTGAGCTACCCAGGCGCCCCTAGAGTCTATTTTTTCTGATATAAGTATTGCTACTTTGGCTTTCTTATCACTTCTGTTTGCATGTTAAATGCTTTTCCATCCCTTCACTTTCAACTTGCAGGTGGCTGTAGGTCTGAAATGAGTCTCCTGTAGGCAGTGCATAGATGGGTCTTGCTTTTTCATCCATTCCATCACCCTATGTCTTTCAATGAGCACTGAGTCCGTTTATATTTGAAGTAATTATTGGTTAGTATGTACTTATTGCTATTTTGGTACTTGTTTTGTGGTTGTTTTTGTAGTTCTTCTCTGTTCCTTTCTTTTCTTTTCTTTTTAAGATTTTATTTATTTATTTGACAGACAGAGATCACAAGTAGGCAGAGAGGCAGGCAGAGAGGAAGAAGCAGGCTCCCTGCGGAGCAGAGAGCCCGATGCGGGGCTCGATCCCAGGACCCTGGGATCATGACCTGGGCGGAAGGCAGAGGCTTTAACCCACTGAGCCACCCAGGCGCCCCATGTTCCTTTCTTTTCTTACTCTTCTCTCACAGTTTGCTGGATTTCTTTAGTGATATACTTGGATTCCTTTCTATTTATCTTTTGCATATCTATTGCCAGTTTTTAATTTGTGGTTACCATTAGATTTAAGTATAGCATCTTATGCATATAGCAGGCCATATTAAGTTGATGGTTGCTTAAGTTTGAACCCATTCTAAAAGCACTAAACTTTTACGCCTGTCCCCACCACGTTTTGGGTATCTGGTGCCATAATGATTCAGGAAGCTTTCAGCTACTATTTCTTCAAATACATTTTCTGCCTGTTTTTCTCTCTCTTCTCCTTCTGGGATCCCTATAATGCAAATGTTATTATGCATGATGGTGTTGCTGAGTTCCCTTAATCTGTTTTCATTTTTTTTTAATTGTTTTTACTTTCTCCCATTCAGCTTGACTACTTTCCATTACTCTGTCCTCCAGGTTGCTGACCTGTTCTGCTTCCTCTAGCCCACTAGCTATTCCATCTCATGTATTTTAAATTTCAGTTATTGGTTTCTTCATCTCTGATTGGTTCTTTTTCATTTTTTCTGTCTCTTTATTGAGGGCCTCACTGAGGTCCTCCGATCTTTTCTCAGGTCCAGTGAGTATCTTTATGACCATTATTTTAAATTCCCTATCAGTCATATTACTTACCTCTGTTTTGCTCTCTTACTGCAATTTTGTCCTGGTCTTTCATTTGGGACATATTCCTCCATCTTCTCCTTCTCTCTAACTCTCTGTGTCTGTTTCTAAGTGTTAGGAAAGTCAGCTACATCTCCTCTTGCAAGTTGTGGCCTTATCAGGCAATATCCCCTGTTTACCAGAACCTGGCTCTTCTGGACTGTCTCCTACATGTGTTGTGTGTGCCCTCCACTTGTGGTTAAGACCCCTTTGCCTCTGGTCCAATTGTCTGCAACAGTTCTCTTTGCCTGTTGGGGAGCAGGGTTTGGTCCCTGTGTTGTTAGTGGGCCAGTCTGGGGACACTTTGGGCTTGAGTTGAGTCAGACTAAGTATTTCTCAGAGATGCAGTAGCACCAAACTTCAGAGCAATTTCCCTGTGTTGTCCCCCTGAAAATCTTTCACTGGTGGGTGGGGCCTGTAGTCAGACCAGATGTCTGCCCCCAGCCCACTGCTAGGGCTACAGTTGAACTAGTGTATGGTTATCTTCCCCCTTCCCCTGGTCAGGAGTCACTCTGCTGTGGTGCTGGCCCACTGAGGCTGCTTGCACACTCCCCAGCTTGTGGCTCTGCTTTGGATGGACTCCTGCTGAGGACATTTTGGATCAGGTAGCTCTGCAAGAGAATGTGGCTGTGGGGCACCTGGTGTTAACGAGGTCTGCACAGTTTGCTGTGGGAAGGGACAGATTTTGGAAAATTCCTTCCCAGGACATGTTGGATGGGGCAAGTCTACAGGAGAAAATGGGGTCAGGGCCTACTGTTAGCAAGCTATGTGGAGAGCGTTCATACGGCACTGGTTCCCATACTTAGTGGAATTTGTTTTGCAGATAAAAGGAGCACATCACTTCATAATAGCCAAAGGTAAAGCAACCCAAGTGCCCATCGATCAGGGAATGGCTAAACAAAATGTGGTATATACATACAATGGAATATTATTCAGCCTTAAAAGGGAAGGAAATTCTGACATATACTACAACATGGATGAACCTTGAGGACATTATGGTGATGAAATAATCCAGTCACAAAAAGACTGTATGATTCCACTTACATGAGGTACCTAAAACAGTCACATTCATATAGACAAAAGATAAAATGGTGGTTGCCAGGGGCTGGGGGGAAGGGGGGCAACGAGAACGGAGAGTTATTGTTTAATGGGTACAGAGTTTCAGTTTGGGAAGGTAAAGTTCTCGAGATGGATGGTGGTGGTGGTTGCACAGTAATATGAATGTACTTAATGCCATTGAACTTCACCCTTACAAAAAAGTTAAGATGGGGCTCCTGGGTGGTACAGTCGATAAGGTGTCCAACTCTTGATTTTGGCCCAGGGTGTCATCTCTGGTTCCAGGCTCCACGCTTAGCATGGAGTCTGCTTGAGACTCTCTCCCTCTGCCCCTTACCCCCTCCTCTGAATGCACACATACTCTTTCTCTAAAATGGATAAAGAAAATCTTTTTAAAAAGTTAAGATGGTAAGTTTCGTGTTACATATATTGTACCACAATTTTTAAAATTATTTATTTATTTATTTGAGAGGGAGAGAGGGGGAGGATATGCATGCTTGATAGGGAGGGGCAGAGGGAGAGGGAGAGAGAATCCCAAGCAGTCTCCTTCCTGAGTGCGGAGTCTAAGGTGGAGGTTGATCCCACAACTCTGAGATCATGACCTGAGCCAAAACCAAGAGTCAGATGCTTTTTTTTTTTTAAGATTTTATTTATTTTTTTGACAGGGAGAGATATAGTGAGAAAGGGAACGCAAACAGGGGGAGTAGGTGAGGGAGAACAGGCTTCCTACAGACCAGGGAGCCTGATGCAGGGTTCGATCCCAGGACCCCAAGCCAAAGGCAGACACTTAATGACTGAACCACCCAGGTGCCCCCAAGAGTCAGACACAACCAACTGTGCCACCCAGGAGCCCATATTTTATCACAGTTTCTAAAATGGAGAAGACCCCCATCACCACGCACTCATCCAAAAAAAGGAACACATCAAAATTTGAATGATCCCGTCTATCAGTCACTGGGCTGGAACTCCTCCAACCCTTCACTTGACAGGAGACTATTCTATGAATAGAGATTATGAGCGCATTGAAATGACTATAAAATATAAAGATAGGTATTGCTATGTATGTGGGTCTCTTCCTTCCTCTGGAGCCTGAAATAAATAGGACTACCTTTATGGCTGAACATTAATTTCACAAATGTTCAAGCGCCTATTTTATGCAAGGCATTATGCCAGCAGCTGAGAGAAAATGCGAAAATGAAGCACATACAAGAAGTTCATAGTCTGGAAGGGATAGGTCCATGCATAAATTTTTTCATGAATAATTTGAGTATGAGATAAAACATGAAACGTTCCCTTTTCTGTGCCCTTAAAGCACCCTGTACTTCTCAGTTATGGTATGTGTTCCACTGTATTGTCATTAGCTTCAGGTTTCCTATTCCCGCACTGTCGGGAGATAGTGTTCATCATCCTCCCTGTCCCCACGCCCTTCACCGCGGAACTGTGCAGCCAGTGCCTGCCCACCATGAGAAGAGTAACCTGCCAGCTCCTTGATTATGGTTTCCACCATCTGACTTGCTTTGGCCAGGGGAATGTTAGCAACTATGATGGCTTGGTAGGGACTTGAACATCAGGAGCCACCCTTTGTGCCTCTCTGCCATCACTGTGGGACCATGCCTGGGCTGGCCCGTGGGGGATGACAGGTACACATTGCAGAGCTGAGTCTCCTGAATTGCCCCTGCAGAGGCCAGCCCAGGCAGCTGAGTGCCAGATGAACCTCTGGACATGTCAGTGAGGCCAGCCAAGAGAAGTGTACAAATGGTAATTGTACAGCTTGATGAATTTTCACTAAGAGCATACGTCCATCTCATCACCCCCCAGATCTAAAACCAGAACATTCACCACCGCTCGGGAGCACCTCCTTTCCAGTCATTACCCACCACTTCCTCCAAAGATAACCATTATCTTGACTTCTAACCCCAAAATTAGGTTTTGCCTGCTCTTGAACTTCTTCTAAATGGAATCGAACCGTGTATAGTCTTTTGGTCTGGCTTCATTCGTTCAACATTATGTTAATGAGATTTTCACTGGTTGCTGGGAACAGCAGTAGTTCCTTCATCTGCATCGCTCTGCAGTATAGATGGTCTGACTGTAACACAATGTGTTTATTAATTCTACTATTTGGGGTGTTTCCCAATCAAAGCTATTAGGAATGGTGCTGCAGTGAATATTCGTACGCATGTCTTTTTGGTGAGCGTACGCGTGCGTTTCTCTCGTATACAAAGAATTGCCGGGATATAGGATAAATGTGTGTTCAGCTTCATACATGTTGCCAAACAGACTTCCCCAGTAGTTGTACCAGTTTACACTCCCAGCAGAAATGTATGAGTCCCACTTTCTCTACTTTCTTGCAAACACTTGGTATTGTCAGTTCTTTTCATTTTAGTCATTCCAGTGGGTGTGCAGTAGTATCTCATTTTGGCTTTAATTCACATATGCCTTATGACTAGTGAACATGAATACATTTAACTATGAGTATTCGAATGATCAGACACTTTTCTGAAGTGTCTGTTCATGTAAGATTCAAGTTTGTGCCTGGGAGAGACTTCTGCTACAGGATCAGAAGGACAGCTAGGCAGGTCACAAGGCTTTTGGCAAGAGATCCTGAAGATAAAAAAGAATTTTGCATCAGCTCACACCCAGCCTTATATACATTAGGAATAATACAGAGAGATTCCAGCATAAGACGCTGAATGCTATGAAACTTAAATCAGTACCCGAGAAGGAGGTGATGGGTTGGACACATAATAATGTGGGAGTCTTCAAAGGACCTTATTGGCTGGTTGCTGATAGACTCACATGTTTTTAGATATCTTGGAAACACCAGGACTACGGGGTCTGATTCATAACCACACAGGCTCAGAAAGGAGCTTTTGTCGACACAGTGGATCAGAAATTAATATAAAAACCAGAAGGCTGATGTGTTAGTTTACACTGTGAATGAGAATTGCCAAGCATTCTGGTCTCTGATTAGAGTACTCTCTCCCTATAAGAAAATAACTTGGGGGACGCCTGGGTGGCTCAGTGGGTTAAGCCGCAGCCTTCGGCTCAGGTCATGATCCCAGGGTCCTGGAATCGAGTCCTGCATCAGGCTTCTTACTCAGGGGGGAGCCTGCTTCTCTCTCTCCCTCTGCCTGCCACTTTGTCTGCTTGTGTTCTCTCTCTCTGATAAATAAATAAATAAAATCTTTTAAAAAATAAATTTAAAAAAAAATAAAGAAAATAACTTGGGAGGTTGAATACAATCAGAAGCCTGCATGATGAGCTGGAATCAGAGCACCAGAATGAGAGATGGGGGCTGGGAGTAACAGGAGAGTGCTCCCAAATCCTTCACAGTAAAAATGGATCTGCCATTAGAACTGGACGAGGTATGACCTTGGGCCAGGCTTCCCTCTTCCCCTCCAATGCATGGATCGATGAATGCTGTCAATGTTACTTTAGAGACTCTCTTTTTTCTTGCTATTTCCAGTGCTAACTAATCCACTTTTTGATTGATTCCTTCTTTCTTTAGCTGTCCTGGCGGACATTTGTTGGTTGTGTTCCTATCATCCATTTCTCTACCTTACTCCCCAGAGGCCCCTGACTCCTTTTTAAGAGACCATAGTTTCCATTTGGAAATCTGATCCATGTAGTACCTGGGATGCGTCCACCCCAAATCTCGGTTTAGAGCTTGCTACCTGGGCTGAGCAATGAGCACATTCCATCCTCTGAACCCCATCTTGGGTTGGGATTGTCAGCTGCAAATGCTGGGACCTGATAACCCTCTATTTGCTATTGGGCATGAATGACAAATCTTGTAGCCCTGTGAGCATCTGAGGGTCAAAAGGGGAGTCAGCCTCAGATTATTCTGACACACAAGAAGGCGGAGTGGAAAGCTGGAGAGAAACCAGATTCTTGGTGATTTCATTAAGCTGTTGGATCAAGCTGTTGGACTTTTCAGTTACTTGAGCCAAGGTATTCCTTTTTCTGTGTAAACAGTTTGCATTGGTCTGGCAGACCCAGTTGACTATCCAATATCTATTCTCTTCTTCTTCCTTATTTACAGAGCCCCCAGAACCTCCTATGACTAAAAATAGTCAGCTCGTGGGACCCCTGGGTGGCTTAGCCAGTTAAGCTGCTGCCTTTGGCTCAGGTCTTGATCCCAGAGTCCTGGGATCAAGTCCTGCATCACGCTCCCTACTCAGGGTGGCAGTGCAGCCAATAAGATGCAAGTGAAACTCACTGGGAAAATTGATTCTGTAAAAGTGATGGACTTCCTAACTAAAAAAAAAAAAAAAAAAAGAGCGCAGATTCACTGGCGCAAGCATTCGGCCTCCCTCTATCCCCTTCTTCCGGCCTGCAGAGCAAATACAACATCCAGAAGTGGGACAGCAAACTTGTGATCATAAAGCCAAAAGACACTAAGGATGGCCAAAGAAGGTAGAAGGAGCCTAATTCTGTGAACAGCTACGCCAGCCCGGACTGCATATACCAGACTTGTCCTAACATGAGAAGAGTAAAGTAAAAAAAGTTAGCCACTCTGTTGGGTTTTTGTGAAATGCAGCCAAATGCAATCACTTGGAGAATTCAGCCCATGAAACATGGACTTTACTGCTCGGTAGAGACGGGGGCTTGGGCTGTGAGGGTGCAGACCTCGCAGACTGGAATGCCCACAGCGTCCTTATGCGGTGGTGAGACATTGGGTCCATTTGTTCTCCGATGAGAGGTACCCTACATGCAACCAAGTCTGTTGTGTTGGGGAAATAACTGGAATAATTCAGAATACTAGCACGTGCAGGCCGCTTTGCTCCACTTTCCACGAAGTCCTGAGAGACGTCAGTGCACTAGAGTGATCTGAAGGAAAAAGGGAAGGAAGTACTTGTTGACTGAGTTCCTTCACTAAGGAAAAACACTCTGCCTAGGGACTGTAAATCTTTGAAGGAACTTCTCATAGTTTGGAGATTTGCAGGGTTGGAAAAAGATTGTTCTTTCTCTTCTCTAAATAGGAGTGGTGGCTGCCGAGCAGTATCTTAGAAGAAGATAAGACTAGGGTGCCTGGGTGGCTCAGTGGGTTAAGCCTCTGCCTTCAGCTCAGGTCATGATCAGGGTCCTAGGATCGAGCCCCATATAGCATCGATCTCTGCTCAACAGGGAGCCTGCTTCTTCCTCTCCCTCTGCAGCTCCCCCTGCTTGTGCTCTCTCTCGCATACATTCTTCCTCTCAAATAAATAAAATAAAAATTAAAAAAAAAAAAAAGATAAGACAGGTGTCCCAGAATTTTCCTAACCACCTTCCTTTAAGAGCCACCACTTGACAGAGGAAGTGAGGTCTGCAAAGCATTCTCTTCCCACTCCAGTCTTTTTTTTCCAGTTGTCTCAAGTTAGTAAACATTAAGTTGAGGGCTTGAGGCATAGGCAGAATACAGGGGCCAGAAGGTTATAGAGGAGGACTTTCGGGTTTAAAAACCAGGGCTATGCGATGCCTGGGTGGCTCCTTTGGCTCAGGTCATAGTCTTGATTTTGGCTCAGGTCATTGTATCAGGGTCATGAGATTGAGCCCGATGTCTGGCTCCGTGCTGGGTGTGGAGCCTGCTTGAGATTCTCTCTCCCTCTCTGCCCCTCCCCACTTGTGCTCTCTCTTAAAAAAAAAAAAAAATTGTGGCGATATAGGAGTTTTGGCTGTGGCTATTCACACCTAGGACTGAATGAGAGGCAAATAGACTAAAAGCCTACAACATTTTTGAGGAAATCATATCACCAAAAATGAGAATTTAAGAATCTGGCCAGCAATACCTTATCATTTTTCGGCCAATTCTGCTGTGTGTGTTCAGGTCCCCAGAGTTCACTTCTGATATGCTTGAAGAGGACAAAGAACAAGAAGTCCTCTCCAAAGGACTTCCTGAACCGCAGAGCTCAAAGAGGCATATCCTCCCAGAGAGTAGGTTGGGGAGTAAGGAAATTACTGTCAGGGAGAAAGTCCTGATCGCTCCTGCCTAGCAGAATCTGGTATTTGCGGTAGATGTACTTCCCGTTCTTCTCCTTCCTCTGTGGGAGCTGTATTTCACTCCTTTTCCTCTTCTATATGGAAAATGCTGGGGGAAAATAACTTGCCTTTTAGTTTGCAGGTTACTGGACTCCGAGGCTTCCCATCAGGGTTACGTGGAGGAAACTACTTCCTGGCTAGGGATCTGGGCTTTTGAGATGAATGTGATGTCTGGGTGAGACCTCAGCTCTGTCTCCGTTGGGGGGGTGTGTATCCTACCTGTGGGAGGACGGATAGCCCAAAGGGTGGTCTGTGGCAGTCACTGCTTTTTCCTACCCCAAAACGATTCTCCTTGTCTTCTTTATTAGTGGAACCTTTTTGTTTGGAAAAGCAGTATGCCTAGCTAAAAACTACACCAAGGTTTTCTAGCCAACGAGACATCAGCAAAGTTCTGCCAAGGATATCTGGAAATGCTTTGCTTTCTGTCTGGAAGTATCATTCCTTCTCTCCTTTTCACTGCTTCTTTTCTTGCCTGGAACCAGATGGAAATTTGAATCCACAGGAAGGAATGAGGAGCATTGGAAGTGGCAAATATGTGGATAAATGTCCAAGACTACTTACTCTTCTTGGTTGTTGTACGTGCATGTGACTAGTTTAAAATAATGCAGGAGTTTCCCTTTTCTCTGCTCCGGAATATTTTAAGTAGCTTGGAAGGTTTAGGAGATTCTCCTATGAATCTGGGTCTCGTGTCTTTTTGAGGAGTAACCCTTTCGTGTTTTATGCTTACTGGGGTCAATTTCAGTGAATGATATCCTCCTAGGAAATCACCATGGTTTGTTTTTTTTTTAAATAATTTTTTTTAATTTTTTATAAACATATAAAGTATTTTTATCCCCAGGGGTACATGTCTGTGAATCGCCAGGTTTACACACTTCACAGCACTAACCATAGCACATACCCTCCCCAATGTCCATTAACCCACCCCCCTTTCCCAAACCCCCTCCCCCCAGCAACCCTCAGTTTGTTTTGTGAGATTAAGAGTCACTTATGGTTTGTCTCCCTCCCAATCCCATCTTGTTTCTTTTCTTCTTTTCCTACCCCCTAACCCCCCATGTTGCATCTCCACTTCCTCATATCAGGGATATCATATGATAATTGTCTTTCACTGATTGACTTATTTCACTAAGCATGATACCGTCTAGTTCCATCCACGTCGTCACAAATGGCAAGATTTCATTTCTTTTGATGGCTGCATAGTATTCATTGTGTATATATACCACATCTTCTTTATCCATTCATCCGTCGATGGACATCTAGGTTCTTTCCATAGCTTGGCTATTGTAGACATTGCTGCTATAAACATTCAGGTGCACATGCCCCTTCGGATCACTACGTTTGTATCTTTAGGGTAAATACCCAGTAGTGCAATTGCTGGGTCATAGGGTAGTTCTATTTTCAACTTTTTGAGGAACCTCCACGCTGTTTTCCAGAGCGGTTGCACCAGCTTGCATTCCCACCAACAGTGTAGGA